>APFE030200836.1:2073-19745 GCA_000404065.3 Pinus taeda | reverse complement strand
CTTACAATATGTTTGTCTTCCCCCTTTATCTAATTAAGCCACCCGATCTACATAGAATTTTCCAACATGGGGAGGGTAGAATTTTTAAGGTACTCTATTTATTTCTTCCTATGATCCTCCTTATTCCAAGTTTTATTTTTGATTTAATTACCTTGGTTTCTAATCATCATTTACCCTTGATTTAACTCCCTAGTTTTCATTCCTTACTTATATATATTTATTAGCATTTATTTTTAATGATTCCAAGGGTGCCAAGTTTGGTTGTGCCCTTCAAGAACTTCCCTAGAAGTTCCAAGGGTGCCACACCTAACAGTTTAATTGTGATGCCAAGGGTGCCAAGTTGGTCGTGCCCTTCAAGAATTTCCCCTAAAATTCCAAGGGTGCCACACCACTTGCCCTTCAAGCATCCAGTGACTACGAGGGGAAAATATCGTGCAACGTCATAGACCACTATCATCTCTTATGTTGCCTGCTATAGTGAGACTAATGGTGCCGGGGATCAAGGAATCCGCCTTGTTGCACGCCCCCCAGTAAACTCCTCATGAGCGACCCAACTTTGGGACCTGCCCTCATGGCATCGTGATCTTCAAGGCGAAGGGGTTTAAACCCTTCCAGCCCAAGTCACGCGGGAGTGCTAGTGGGTGAGATCAGGGACACTGTCCCCACCCCCTCCCATGTAGTTCCATCCACTTGTACAACCCCATCACCCATATGTGAGTCCATCGGCCAAGCAACTCATCTGTGCCTGCACCATTTAACATATCATCAGAATATAAAGATTAACCATATATAGCAGGTTTTCAAAATCCAATTTAGAATTTCAAAGATAAAATAATATTAATTTCAATCAAACCAGTTGTCGTTTCAACTTCGTCATGTGCGAGTGACCTCTGGTGGTTTTCTTTGCCATTTACCTCAATAATAATCAGTAACCAGTTTTTCAATGTTATGTCATTTGTCATAATAGCATAATTACCATACCTGGTCATTCACATCACCGTTCATGTGAACCAGAACTAATGTTAAGTAGCTAACATAGGGGATTACTCCAATCATTTCATAACCTTAATGGAACCATACATATAGGATTTCAAGGCTATCATCATTATAACATTCATAGAACATGTCTATCTTTGTAAATACTTATCCACATCATTGATATCAATAGAGAATACACATAACATTAAATTATATCGTAATCATAATATTAATAGAGAAACAATACATAAACCATCACATTCGTTGATAATAGAGTCACGTTTCTGGATCCTCAGCCTGAGTTACTCATAGACTAAAGTATGCAAGATAATGTCATATTAGAGTTAGGAAACTAGGGTGGGCACTACAACCACGCACTCGTCTTCTCTCCTAGAGGCTGAATTGGTTGTACACATTCAATCGCCCACTTTTCGCATGGTTGTAATGACATCTGCGGATTTAGAGGAAGCTCATCCCTTCGCGATGGACTGCTCATCCTTTGACATGAATCACATGCCTTACAGTAAGCCTTAGAATCCTTATGAAGCCTCAGCCACCATAGCCCAACATGTAAAATTTCCTGTGCTGTAGCCTTTCCTGCATAATTTCCTCCCGCGGATCCTCAATGAGCTTCAACAAGGATATTGTTCCATTCAAAGTCAGGTACATAACATCATAGAATTTCATCCAAGCCCATTTTATATAAATGACCTGCAATGATAGAAAAGTTTGTCGCGTGCACCACCAATTCCTTCTTTTGTTGGTTAGTATACCCCTCTAGATCCATTCCCATCCTCAGGAAGTGTATAATATCTTCAAAGTGACTGTCCGCGACATGCACCGCAAAGAGCTGCGCATCAGGCAATCCTTCCTCCAATTTAGTAGGCTCCTCTCCTATTTCAATGCGTGACATATGATTTGGACCGACATTCAATTGTCTTGGCTTCACGATAACTTCAAAATCATATTCCTGAAATAATAACAACCACCTGCATATTCCCCCCCCAACATAGGCTTGTTGACCAGGGATTTCAACGCAGAATGGTTTGTATACATCTTAAAGTGTATGCCTAATAAATAATGCCTGAACTTCTGGAGCGCTTACACCATAGCCAAACCCTTCGCGCTTCGTCGTTGAATAATTCTTCTCAGCTTTAGACAACTTTCTACTTGCGAACGCTATAGGATGATCCAATTCTCCCTCAATGACCTGCATCAGTACTGCTCCTAGCGCAATACATGACACGTCCACATGCACATGGAATTCCTTCTTCCAATTTGGGAAGACTAGGATCGACGCGGTTACCATCTTTTCCTTCAACACATCTAAGCTTTGTTGAAACTCTTCATTCCAACATAATGTAGCATCCTTCTCCATCGGTGCGGTAATCTAAGCATAGCTTTTGATGAACGTCCAATAATATCCTGTATGCCCCAGCGTTGTGCACAACTGTTTCACACTTCTTGGTGCCTCCAAATTGATGATGACTGTGATCTTAGCAGGATCTACCATTAAGCATTGTTTACATACCAGATGTCTCAGCAGGATCCCAAAAGGAACACAAAATAATAATTTCTTCAAATTGAGCACGATATGATACCTCTGGCATGTGTTCAGCATCAATCATAAGCTAGCTACATGGCGCTTTACCAGCCCAAACACTGTCCAATCATCAAATTATACCTTCATAAACTTATGAATGAAATCCTTGAATGCCGCAATGATTACATGCGAAACTATTGTCGATGCATTCTTCAGTCCAAACGACATCACAGTATACTGAAAGCACCCCCATTCAGTCATAAAGGTCATCTTGCTTCTATCCTCAGGCATGATCTTGATCTAATGGTACCCCGAGAACCCATCAGTGAATGAATATGCTTCCTGGCCACCAACATTATCCAACACTTCATCGATGAAAGGAGTTGGAAAGGGATCTACACGCAGACGTCATTCAACTTCCTGAGGTTTACGCATATCCTTACTTCATCCTTTTTATTCTTTTCCTGAACCACTATTGGGCTCACCCAATCAAATTCTTCGACCGGTTCAATAATTTCTGCGACAAGCATTTTATCCAACTCTAAGGGGATCTTCTCTTTATACTTGGGGTTGAGGCGATAAGGGCTTTGATTAATCGGCTTCATGTCTGGTTTCAATGTGATATTCATGACTCCCAAGTCCTCTATTATCCCTTTGAAATATGAAAACTTCGTAGGGAACAAGTCTTGATATTCGCGGATCAATTCAAAGAACTTATTGACTATTGCATCATCCCAGTGGTCCCCAATTTTTGTAAAATTTTGGCTCCACATCTGTCCCAATGTTCACTTGTCTTGTTTTTAGCGGTGTGTTGATATATGGATTCTCAATTTACGGTCCTTCAACTTCACGTGACCTTCAGTCTCTGGGATATTAATGTTCCTCAAGTCTTCATCGCCTTCCTCAACAGTCACATTATAACACTCCAGCACGTAGCGCAGCTAGGTAGTCCAATCTAATTGAATTATGTCCAAGGGATCCTGTGGTATTCTAAAGATCGATGCCTTGACTTCCTGCAATGCTTCATCAATACATTTAAATCCATCCTCGAAAGTAAATGTTATCAAAAACCCTTGATTCAAAACGTCCCATTCTTTAGTGCCATGGCAGAGCTCCGTCTCTAAGTACTAATTCATCGGTATAACATCCAAAGTATGACAAACAGATGCACCCATTCAGGCTCAGGCTCTACTCCATAGACCTTGGTCCATTTGGCTAGGTGATCGAGCGGGTCATCCCTCCCATCATATTTCTCTGTGAGATGCACTTGTGGGTGACCAAACCACAATCTCATCCTCTTTCTGTATATGTGCCAATCATCAAAACTTTCCTTATGCGTACCCCACCATATCGGAGGCGTAGCTCGCAGCACCCAATCCAAGGCCTAGTAGCGATGCTTCTCTGGCACTTCCCTGTTAAATGTATCCAAAAATTTGTCAATGTCAGTTAAACCATCATAGTAAGGCAGATTCCTTACCACCGATGATACACAAAGCAGGGACGTGGTCATCATATTACGTACTTCATGTAGTCGGTTATGCTAGTGTTCCAACTCCTCATCTAAATCTGAAGTGTGGGAGATTTCGCAGTCCCATGCAATATGTCCATCTACTATCAGATTCACCCTATCCTGATCTCACGCTGTTATCTTATAAACCTGGTCCAAGTTATCGTCACTTTCATAATCGCGGATCAGTTCAATATAGCATGGTCCTTCTACAGGGTCCAGGGGCACTACTACGTGGAGCGATTTCTTCTCAAATATGATCTTCCACCTCTTCAAATTGATTACCCCATTCATGTTAGTGGCCCAATCGATCCCAAGGAGAGCAGGGTAGGGATTGCCGTCATCCATTATCTCTATCACTTCGAAGTTAGCCAAGGTATCCAATCATCAAATTATACCTTCATAAACTTATGAATGAAATCCTTGAATGCCGCAATGATTACATGCGAAACTATTGTCGATGCATTCTTCTGTCCAAACGACATCACAGTATACTGAAAGCACCCCCATTCAGTCATAAAGGTCATCTTGCTTCTATCCTCAGGCATGATCTTGATCTAATGGTACCCCGAGAACCCATCAGTGAATGAATATGCTTCCTGGCCACCAACATTATCCAACACTTCATCGATGAAAGGAGTTGGAAAGGGATCTACACGCAGACGTCATTCAACTTCCTGAGGTCTACGCATATCCTTACTTCATCCTTTTTATTCTTTTCCTGAACCACTATTGGGCTCACCCAATCAAATTCTTCGACCGGTTCAATAATTTCTGCGACAAGCATTTTATCCAACTCTAAGGGGATCTTCTCTTTATACTTGGGGTTGAGGCGATAAGGGCTTTGATTAATCGGCTTCATGTCTGGTTTCAATGTGATATTCATGACTCCCAAGTCCTCTATTATCCCTTTGAAATATGAAAACTTCGTAGGGAACAAGTCTTGATATTCGCGGATCAATTCAAAGAACTTATTGACTATTGCATCATCCCAGTGGTCCCCAATTTTTGTAAAATTTTGGCTCCACATCTGTCCCAATGTTCACTTGTCTTGTTTTTAGCGGTGTGTTGATATATGGATTCTCAATTTACAGTCCTTCAACTTCACGTGACCTTCAGTCTCTGGGATATTAATGTTCCTCAAGTCTTCATCGCCTTCCTCAACAGTCACATTATAACACTCCAGCACGTAGCGCAGCTAGGTAGTCCAATCTAATTGAATTATGTCCAAGGGATCCTGTGGTATTCTAAAGATCGATGCCTTGACTTCCTACAATGCTTCATCAATACATTTAAATCCATCCTCGAAAGTAAATGTTATCAAAAACCCTTGATTCAAAACGTCCCATTCTTTAGTGCCATGGCAGAGCTCCGTCTCTAAGTACTAATTCATCGGTATAACATCCAAAGTATGACAAACAGATGCACCCATTCAGGCTCAGGCTCTACTCCATAGACCTTGGTCCATTTGGCTAGGTGATCGAGCGGGTCATCCCTCCCATCATATTTCTCTGTGAGATGCACTTGTGGGTGACCAAACCACAATCTCATCCTCTTTCTGTATATGTGCCAATCATCAAAACTTTCCTTATGCGTACCCCACCATATCGGAGGCGTAGCTCGCAGCACCCAATCCAAGGCCTAGTAGCGATGCTTCTCTGGCACTTCCCTGTTAAATGTATCCAAAAATTTGTCAATGTCAGTTAAACCATCATAGTAAGGCAGATTCCTTACCACTGATGATACACAAAGCAGGGACGTGGTCATCATATTACGTACTTCATGTAGTCGGTTATGCTAGTGTTCCAACTCCTCATCTAAATCTGAAGTGTGGGAGATTTCGCAGTCCCATGCAATATGTCCATCTACTATCAGATTCACCCAATCCTGATCTCACGCTGTTATCTTATAAACCTGGTCCAAGTTATCGTCACTTTCATAATCGCGGATCAGTTCAATATAGCATGGTCCTTCTACAGGGTCCAGGGGCACTACTACGTGGAGCGATTTCTTCTCAAATATGATCTTCCACCTCTTCAAATTGATTACCCCATTCATGTTAGTGGCCCAATCGATCCCAAGGAGAGCAGGGTAGGGATTGCCGTCATCCATTATCTCTATCACTTCGAAGTTAGCCAATGCACTTTCGCCCTCAATATCCACTATCACTTCCTGTAATCTTCCCATGGGAATGATTTTATACTGATTTTCCATCCTTAACTGAATCGGAGACCATTGCAGTGCAGGTCTCCCCATCCTTTCCCATGTCCATTTAGGCAGAACATTCACATCTGACCCTAGATCTAGAATTACTTGATGCATCTCATATTCTCCTATTTGCGCAATAAGCCTCATCTCACGCCCCGTTCTTGGCCTATTCTTACCAATCTTCCTAACTATGTGCGGTCCATCAAGAGAATTTTCTTTCCCGATACACTTATTTATCAGTTCCTTTAGTCCTTTTACAACCTTGCTCTCATGCAAGAGCTTCATACAGGTATCCAAGAAAGTAGTAAGCATGGAAGGGTCCATCTCTTCAGTTGGCTTATCCTGACTTCCTGAGGTAAAGGCCTCAACAAAGCTTTTCTTCACTTCCATAAATGTTTCCCGTGTGTGCTTCAGATCAAATTCGACCTCCTTTTCTGGAGCTTTGTGGACCCATTCACTTTCTTCAGGCTACTTCTCCTTATCATTGTGATTCGTCATCCCACTCCGTAGCACAATATTTACCTTGGGATCCTCTTCACGAGGGTTAGCCCTCATCATCTGCAGGTTTTGGGTCAGCTGCGCCCCCTTTTCACGTATCTTAGCTAGAAATACCGCGCAATATTCATTTGTGCGGTCAAACTAAGTACAATATCGGCATGACATATGCATCAAATTTGGGCAGTCTCGCACGTAGTGTCCTGGTCCTCCACAGTTGTAATAAATGACCTGTCCTTGATCTCTACCAGGTTCTCCTCCACCTTGGCCTCGTCCGCAACCCTGATATTTGCCTTGCGCTCCCCCAACACCTTGGTCTGGAGGCCGGCTTTCTCCGTGCACCCAATATGCGAGCGTTATATCCATCATTAACTCGTAACTATGATAATTGCACTCATCATGACCCACTGATTTACAGAAGTTGCAGAAGAGTTGTTGCGATGTCTGTACAAATTTCTGCAGCAAATGGCAATAAAAAATCATATGTTTTCCAGCTACTTGACAGATAGCACACCATAGTGTGGGCTCTGCACTTGGCCTTGCTTGAGCATCCGGTCTCAGAGGTATTGGTCCTCCTGCTACAACATAATTCGTGAAGACTGGGCAATGATCTTTGTCATGCCCCTGGATTTTGCATTTCAGGCACCAAACTTCTTCGCGCACCTATGGCCAAACTGTTCTATCGTTCTTCAGACTCTGCATTTCTAGGAAAAGGTTTTGTAACTGCGCATGAATCTCTTGAACCCCCAAATTATGATCTTGCATCAATGTCTCATGCAATCTCATCAGAATCTCCAGAGATTCCGCCTGGGTCCCAATCTTTTGTTGTGATAGCACAACCCTTAGATGAGGTAGGAGCGAAGCCACAAACCATTCACGATGCTTCCCATTAGTCAGATTCATGTTAGCTTCACAGATATTGCATTTCAATCTCTGATCTAGCTCCCAGGGTCTCTCACCAGGCCTCATCGTTATTTCGTCAAATCCAACGATTGATTATGCTTCAGACTTAGGCCTACTGAATTCCTTATTCAGCGTGGTCTGAATATTTGCCAATGCAGACGTCGAGTTATCAGTGTAGTACTTAATGTACCGCGTTAGTGCGCATTCCTGCAAATCACTAACCAATTTTTCTTTCTTAATATGATCATCTGTGATACCCTGAGCTTCCCATACAACCTTCACTACTAACCAAAACTCATCCGGATCCTTATTTCCCAAGCCCTTGAACACATGTATCTTTACTGGGTTCGCCATACTGAATGGTGGCAAAGGTGGTGGTGATGTAGGTGAAGGTGTATGCGGTGGAGGTGAAGATGGAGGCGGTGTGGGTGAATGGGGTATTCGAGGGAACCCTTGTTTTATCAACTTAACGACGCTCTGCAGAGAAGCCTGTGCTGCTTCCTCGTTGTCACTCAGAGGAAGTTCAATAAGTGGGTTATATTCAGAGTCTGTTTTCCCTTTGTTCCTGAATGTCTTTCCACTTCCCATAGCCCCAAACATCAAGGTAGTTTCATAATCTGCTTTTCACACAATAACATCTTCATCCAATCATTTAAAGACCTTAAATACTTACCTCACGCCCCCTTGAAGAAGCGGCGCTCCGCTTCACAGTCGCTGACCGAGGTATTGACCATGAACTATGTCACGAACCCTCCTACAATATGATCGAGCCAATGATCAACAACGTGTGCAATCTTATCTTTAGAGGCTTCTAATCTCCACACTAATTCTAGGGTCCAGACTATTGGACCGTCAAGCCTCCACCTTCTTTGGTCATCTGCCAATTTCACGATCCACTCATATAATTCAATCGGGAAGGAACAAATGAAGATTTCTTGTATCTCTGTGTACAGATATTTGTCCAACCACTGTTCTTTCTTCAATCGCGGCTTCCTATTCTCTCATGCCGTGAATTCGTGGATATTTCTACCCAACCAGTCTTTGATCTCCTTCTTAGTTGGATTCCAATGATGCGGCATCACACATATTTTTATGCAGATCATGTCCTAACAATGGAACCATTTGTTGGCTTGATGGGCCTTGACCCAAGTTCAACGTTAATTAACCAAGAAAATCCCTACACTACTGGCCCTTTCGGCATCAACTTGTGGAGCGCGGATTGAAGTCTCACCCGAAGTAGTATAGGGGGATGCAGGAACCAAGTTTCCACACCCTGAGATGGTAGTGTTGTCTCTTTATACCCTAACCCTTCCTTCACGCAGATCGATAAGACTTTTATGGCTTATCAATATACTTCCGTTAGTTGTCCTCTAGACCTCTGCGAAGGTCTATGACTATCTTTCATGTACCTTAAATAGGTGATCCAGACACTTACACACCTTTATAATTACTCTTATTACTGTATTTACCTCGATTAACTTAAGTAGTGGATAACTTCAATATGAATTATGATTATATTCGCATAAACAGATATTCTTAATTGCGTTCATATAATAAAGTAAAACACATAGATTCACGCGTCAACACAACATTAAATCATAAACCTAGTATTAAAATAACATAATTGCATGCAGTTATAACAAAAGTAAAATAGGTCATACATAGGTAATTCTAGAATAATTCTCTTTATTGTTGTTTAGATCGCTCTTACAAACTCTAACTACCCTATGCACATAGCTGCAGGGGTCCGCGCATTCAGTTATGGATTTCTACCCCAGACCTCTGCGCACTTAGTTACAGAGCCTCTCTCCTACATTAAGACGCTTCACTCTTAGCCCTCACAGAACCATTACATCAATGACTCTTCAAAATATATCTGAACTGAACTACCAAAACTGCCTTAGACTCTTCTAAGATTTCCCTTTTTATACATTCCCATGGTCCGCAAACCAAGGGTGGATCTCATAAATCTAACACAAGTTACATAAACTAAGGGTGGAAACTCTTGATGACTCTTTACATCTTCACACTCCGCGACCACAAAATGCGAAGAATTTACATTCTTTATACAAAACTTGGGCCTTTAGCCGCAAAAATCGGGCTTTTAACTCCAAAATTGACCCTAGGAGACCTGTTCCCAACACTCCTCTACCTTCATCCATTGCACTCCAAATCCAGCCTCCATAAGAAACGTCATTGTCCAATGGTGTATCATAGATGAAGGTGCCTCCACCTCTGTGATGGTTACTAGTGTTTGGAAGTGGATTGGTTCCCTGGACCTGTCCCTGTTCACCATCACTCTCCATGCTTGGGACAATCATCCCTCACAACCCCTTGACTTATATCAAAACTATCCTATCATTGTTGTCGGCAAGACTGTCTCTATTGACAATGAGGTCATTGATGCCCCATTACATTACAAAATCATTTTTGGTCATAGTTATACCTATGTTATGTTAGTTTTCGCATCTGCATTCACCGTAAGATGTGCTTCCCTCATAATGGAAAGATCATCACTATTGATCAGCTAACGTACTATCATCCCAAATATCAAACTTCACATCAATCCAATATCTCATCAATGACTGACAATCAAATTGTCTCATTCCTCACCAATTTCTCTCCTGGAGTCTACGAATATTCCATCTTGCTTTTTCTTATTACGGTCCACCACCTACTCCTTCTGAGCCTAGCTCATCCATTTTTTGAATGCTTCAAGCATCATAGACTGCTCACAAGCAATATGGTATGCCTTCACAAAAACCAACACCTCTAGAGCCTGCTATTCCCAACTCAACCTAGCCTTTTGGTACTACTCCTCAAGTACCATTTCCTTCTACTAGTATCTCTCCTAATCCCTTTCAGCATGGAATTTTCCCCCCAGGTCTTAACCATCTCAGAGCAGTTCCCCTAGGTCATTACCATTATGGTTAGATATTGTTTTTATTTACACCCCCATGAGTTTATTCTACATCTGTCATGACTACATTGAGTTTACCTAACATTACCTTGGGTATCCTAGTCTGGTACATTGATCCTTTTGCAAACACTCCCCCAGATCAACTCAAACCTTACAATACTTTGACCATCGTTCTTCGTGTTGTTCCTACCCCTTCCTTTGATTTAGTTCAATAATAAACTCAACAATAACCCACTCTTGTTTTGAAAGCATTTGGTGAGGGGGGAAAATCCTAGAAAAAGGCACCAAAGAAAAGGCACCCAAAACAACTCCATATCCTCCTAAGCCACCGAAGCCTATTCCTCCATGCGCTTTCTGTGATGTTGTTTGTCATGCCACCAATAATTGTTCTGAGCTCCCTCATATCAAGAATTGTTTCTCTAATATCTTCCATGATTCTAACATTCCTCAGGTCCAGGTCACCTTACCTAGGTCATCTAAGAAGAATAGATCATTATACATTAATCACCCCTATGCTTTGTGTGATAATTATGGCCATTATTCTCATTGTTGTCCCCGTCTCAAATAATTTTCTGATAGAATTCATGTGCTTCACGAATTAGAGGTCGCTCGTAGTGAATCCACTTCTCTCTACTTGCGGGTTTTGGTCCCACTCCTACAATAGAGTAGGAGTTCTATCAACCACCCACTATGATCTCTACCCCTGATGTCATGATGATGGATAATACCGCTCATATTCTCTACCTATCATCATCCATGAGATCGATGTATTAGAACTCTCTAGATGTCTCCTATTAATATTTTGTTGAACCTTCTTTGATGAACACTTTGGTCTCAACATCGGTAGATTTCCCATCTACTAGTCATATGTCTCCCAACGTCGACGATGCGTATGTGAACCTTGTCTCTCCTGAAGATGCCTAAGTTAGTTCCTCTTCAGCATGTAGTCTATCTCCCTCCCATCCCCCCATCTTCCATTCTGATGAATACATCATGGAAGCCATGACCACCCATGAGTATCCTTGGGATGATATGCACCATTATGCGTACTTCCTTCCGCATTAAACCCATGATCAATATGATATGGAGTCAAAATAATTCATTCATGGTGAATTTGATTGGTTTGAAAATACGATTCCTACACCAGATGCTTTTGAAGAAGGAATATGGAAAACTTTTTCCCTACCATCAAAATTAACATTTCGAATAAAATAGGGATCGAAGAAAATATCATTTTGGGGGCACAATGCACCCCCAAAGAAATCAATGCTTACATCAAGTTATTTCAATAATTTCGTGATGTTCTCACCTCGTCTTATTATGAAATTCCAAGACTTGATCCTTCCATTATTGAACATCACATTTACACTTGGCCTAATGTCATCCCTTTTCGCCAAAAGCAAAGGCCTATCCATACTTCCAAATGTGAAGCTATCAAAGCTAAAATCGATAAGCTCAAGCAGGCTAGTTTCATTTATCCCATTGAATACACCATATGTGTATCCAATCATGTTCTCATTCTTAAGAAAAAGGCACCCTTCATGTCTACATAGACTTTTGTGATCTGAACAAAGCTTGTCCAAAAGAAAACTTCCCACACCATTTATAGACCAAGCCATCGATGAGTGTGCGGGGCATGTTATAAAATTATATATTACAGAGCAATAAAACACATAAAATATTGTAAAAACACAAACACATAAAATGCATAAAACAAGAGAGAGACATAGATAAACGTGGTTCACCCAATTTGGACTACATCCATGGAGAAACAACCAGTCCTTCCTTTTATATTATCCAACAAAATGAAGAGATACAACCTATGGCTGATCCCCTGTAATTTCCTCTTCGCTCTTACACAATGTCCTCTCTCTTTCTCGCCCAGAATACACATATCTTCATCCACAATACAATTCCCTCATATATAACGAGGGGTTGCCTTCTAGGGAAAAAAACCCTAAATTAAACATAACTTCTACTGTTAAATCATCCACCTAATGAATGGCCCAGATTGAATGTGAAATGAAAATATTTTACATGGAAATTTTACATCTATTTTTTTAGCTTTAGGGGCAGTGCCCCCAACCCCACCAAGGGGAGGCTCATAAAAATTGTCGTCGCCTCCCCTAGTGACAAAAAAATGGGCGGAATTTCCGCCCCATTATGAACCAGGGTCCAATGTGGCAATACCTCTGAATAAAGAAGATAATCAGGCTCCACACCCAACAATCTCCCACTTTGAGACTGATTATATCAACTCCACTGTTGCTTCATTTGTTGGACAATGACTCCACTTTGGACCTAGTTGTTTTTCATCTTCATCATCATACTTGAAGACCAATTGAAACCAAGAAAAATCTCAGTTTCTCCGTGGTTACAACTTTTGTTAACATATTTGCAAGATTCTGGCTAGTGTGTATCTTTTACAGCTTCAATTGTCCATCTTCCAACACTGACCATAGAAATGGTACCTTTTACAACTTCACATCTTCCCACCAAATATCTGCTTTACCTTTGAGATTGAAAGTGGTTATATTTGCTTTCATATTTTCTGAATAATCGTGCAACGAAAGAATTTCTTCATACCAAGAAAACTTGCTTCTGCATCCTGTGATGTCTTCATCTCTTCATCAAAGGTAGGTGGCTTTAACTTATTAAACTCATCCAGAAAGTATCCCATATCACTTCTCCTATAAGGATGATAGCGATGATGATCATGATGCATGTATGAGCCAGAACTGGAATAGTACCCGCGTCGATCACCTCTCCTATCCTTAGTGTCCAACAACATGCCATCTTTGATCGTGTGAGATCTATCTGACTTCTGTCTACTAGGATACTTATTGCATATTCCCCATTAGTTCTATCCTCAAGTCCATGGCTTATCCGAAGTGATCTCTGTCGTTGCAAACATGACAAACTCTGAAATAGTATCACATTCACCTCTGCTTGTTTCTCTTGTGCCTGCATGATTTTCTCATTGTCTGCTTTGCAACTCCTTATTTATTCCTTCAGGCTTCTCAATGTGTCTGCCAAGTCAGAAGAGTGCCCCACACCATGCTGCCCATCTGATGTATAGGGAGATTCTATGTAGTCTACCACCTTGTTAGCCATCTGATCTCTTTCCTGCAAGGCATACTATGTCAGCTAAACCAAATCACAATTAACCAATTTACCATAGCATAATTCTAGGAGGATACATTGTCTGCAAGATCATCAAATCAATGTAATACATGTATAACATAATCCTAATATCATATAGACATATATGGAATAAGTGCATGAACACATAAATATCATTCTAGTTAGGGTCCAGTCATCAATGCAAGGGCATATCCACAATGCATGCTATGACCTCATGCATAACAACAACCATTACTCCATTGCACACATATCCACATGAAACTATCAACATGCATAATCAATGCCTAATCAGCTACACATACGTATGAACGCATGTAGGCGAGCATAAGCGATTAATTCTTGTAATCAACCTACAATACTGATACATATAATCAAAACATTCAAGAATGCACCTGACATACAAGGATGTAGTCAAGTGACATATAATCAACACGTAAGTGAGATATAACCATATGCAACCAGTCATATACTTCTGACGTTGCATCCCACAAAATCACACCAAGTTCCTCATGACAACCTTACTACAATCATGATCAACATGACGCAATGCAACAAGCACATGGAATGCAAGTGTAAGAGAAACACATGCATTCATGACCAACACATTCACCCAAGGAGAGTGAAACTTGGCTCTGATACCAATCTGCAACACCCCCTCCTCCTAGGTCCACCTAATCAATTGGCTAGTCGGGGTAAACATGCAACAAGAGAGGATGCTATAAGGGATTCAACTTCCTTGGTGACCTTAAGGAAATGGAACCAAAGAAACATATCAAACAAACCCATCTACATCAAGAACAACACCCTCAAGAGACATGTTAGCCACTCAAACATCATGTCCTTGAGTCCCACCGATGATTTAAGTGTATTATCCCTTGGTCGTTATCATGCTATAGGCAAGACAACAACCAAAAGGAAAAGTCACTCTCACAGGCATGTGTGCTAATGTCTCCGAGACTTGAGCCACTTTTCTAGCTCAGAATACCGACCTTTGCCCAAAATTTGTTATAACCTTCAGAATACATCAAATACATGATGACAATAAAAACAAATAAAAAATAAACCTCAGGACTAGGCCTGAGCATCCCCAACCGGGGCTGGCATTCCGTTAAACACTTGGCATCAATGCAACCCACAGGCTTAGGATACAAAAAAGAGAAAAAATGGCTGAAATAACTTATGAAACATAACTAGAAGGATCACCTCCTTCTCCATTGAACTCTTATATCATCAATTAGGTCTTGCATCCATCCATTTAACAATTACAAGCAAATACATGAAATAACCATGACATGAACTAGTCATTTAACCATGCTTATAACTAGCATAAAACCATATAAATATCATAGATATGGTAGCCATTAAATCCACATATAAAGCAATGCAAAAGAAAGAGAACTTAGCTTTTATTAGTCACAGGTAAATCTGACCTGGTCCAGGACTTCCACATACCACCCGACCGTAGACATGGCTGAACCAAATCTCTCTTTTAGCCAATCACCTCCATTGCATATTCCAAGAATGAATGTGGGATCTCATAGAACAACCAAGGGAATCCGGAGGTTAAACCACCTCCACCCTCACCAAACCGTGATCACACCAAAACCAGTGCTCCGATCACAATCCAAGGCCAGATTACTATGCCCTAAATTGAGACTTCTCCCTCAGGCTTTATCGTGTATCCTGCCAAAACTGGTCAAGGGATTCCTAGGCCTTTGGGAATGAAACTTGAGACCACCTCCACCCCGGATTCCGAAATCCATCTGGAAAACCAAAACTCAAAACTGAGATAAACATCCCAACATACCATGGCATCTGGAAGAATGAAAGGTTAGGATGAAAACCATTGTCATAACACGACAAAACCATGCCACCAACATCAAGAGAACCATAAACCAACATGCAAAGCCATGTGTGTCCAAACCACCTAGGAAACCACACATGCAAAAGGTTACCTGCAAGTATTCCTGCTAAAGCTGCCTGATCCTGGTTTCCTTCCTTGATCCTCGCTTTCCTTCCTTTACCTTTTCTTTCTTTTTCTTCCTTGATCCAAAGCTAGAGTGCTCCAAGAAAACTCTAAGTGACCAAGAGTGAGAGAGAGAGAGAGAATAATGAGATAGCTCCAAACTTGAACTAACAAAGAGCTTACACCGACTAAGATTGAGCAAAAAACATGACAACTGATCCTCATAAGCCTTTTTATCAATGAGGCCTTTAATTTCTTCATTTTTCATTATTTTCCTTGAGTTTCCTCCTCACATGCAACATGTGACCTTTGACCTTACTTTTCTCCTAATTTCCATTATTTTCATAAATAAATGTTCCAAAAATACCTTTTAATGCCTTTTTCTTAGCCTTTGCCAATTTCCTTAGCCAAAAACACACATTGAGTGATGGCCACTAAGATATCTTTGCCCAACATTCAACTTGGAATGAGTGTCCCTTAACCATGGTCTTATTTTTCCTTTATTAACTTTTATTACATGAAATTTTCACTAGGGATGTTACAACATCCCATGCCATTGATGGTATCATTGGAACCATTTCAAAACCTCAAATTCAACCATATGTTCTAGCTCTGATGAGTTATGGTCAACCCCAGGGAGGGACCATTTCCTCTTACATCTATCCCTGCCCCAATCTCCCACATAGAAAATCTTATCTAGGTCCCAACACATCATATACATATCCCCATCCGCATCAACAGATGTCAGGGCCAGATGTTTCACCCATTTTTTATCCTAATATTCCCCATCTCCTTATTATATGTATGCACTGCCTAGCTCTCTAGCCCTGTCGACCTCAACACCCTCGCCCCCCATGCCTCCTCCACCTCTCCCACAACAACAATATCCTCCACAAGGTCAAGTTTATGCTCAGGAGAGCGTGGCCGATCCCGCTAGCCCCATAAAAAGGAAAAAGGGGAAAAGTAACCAGAACTAGGCATCTCAAGGTAATCAAGGTAGTCAGGGTCCACCACCTATTGCACCTCAAGGAAACTAGCCTAATCCCCCAACCCAACAACATGGCGAACAACCCAAGAAAGACAAGGGTCTTAGTACGAACAAACCTTGTGCCTATTGTGACATTTATGGCTATTATACTCATGAGTGCCCCCTTTTACCTCAGATGCGTCAAGTATGGGAAGCTCAAGCAACTGCTTCTAGAGGATCATAATCCATATCTCCTCCTCCCCCTCCTGCTTCATCTCAACTAGTTATTCTTCCCAATCCTTTTCCTCACCAAGGATATCTTAATGCTCAACCTACACGTCGTCATGCAGATCCCACAGCTCCACCATCTGGTCACAATGATTATCATATTCTTATGATGAATTCTAACGAGGTCAATACCGAGCAGTTCAACCTTTAGACTTGATCGTGCTAATATGACAAGCCACCCACTAATTCAACGACTGAGTCCCAACCCCAAGTTTCCACTAAGCCTCTGTTGTCATCCAATGGTACCTTACATGTCACTCCACCTAATGTAGAGGTTATTCCCAAGATCCCCAAAGCTCCATTACGTAAAAAATTTTCTTATAATAAATCTGCCCATACCTATAGCATAGTAGATGAATTGGAACAATCTCCTGCTTCCATGTCAAGGTTGGAAGTCCTCCAGATGTGCCCATCCCAACGGAAAGGTCTACTCTCTACTTTGGGTGATGTGGATTCTCATGATGATCGTATGATTTTCTTTGACGTTAAAAAGTCAAAACATCCTCCTTGTTGGCTTGATGGGCCTTGACCCATGTTCAACATTAATTAGCCAAGCAAACCCCTACACTAGTGGCCCTTTCAGCATCAATCCACGGAGCATGAACTGAAGTCTCACCCGAAGCAGTATGTGGGGATGCAGGAACCAAGTTTCTACACCTTGAGATGGCAGTGATGTTGCTTTATACCCTAACCCTTCCTTCATGCAGATCAATAAGCCTTTTAGGGCTTATCGATATACCTCCTTTAGTTGTC
>APFE030200833.1:987-17604 GCA_000404065.3 Pinus taeda | reverse complement strand
TGACTAACGTTTTTAGTCACCTAGTCA
Organism: Pinus taeda; assembly: GCA_000404065.3. NCBI lineage: Eukaryota > Viridiplantae > Streptophyta > Pinopsida > Pinales > Pinaceae > Pinus > Pinus taeda. Next base: position 17,577 of record APFE030200833.1, on the reverse strand, counting down.
CTAATTTCTCATTTTCTACTAGTGTATAGATAAAAGTGACATACTCATGTTGTAAATATCATGGGATAAAAATGGATGAAAAGTGGAGATAATAGGATTATAAAAATGATGACATAAAGATACATTTCCTGGACCCATCGGATTTTACTGTTAAGGGCACACAAATGGTGACACATGGGATGAATTAGTTATCTCTCCTTGTCTCTCAAAGTCTTATCAATTTTGTACAGTTGTCTTGCCACATGAGAGAGTGAGAGAATCACCGCCGAAAATTTTGTATTGAAATAAGAGATCATTTTTAGAGAGATGCAAGATTTAGTTTAATGATTAGTCCACTTTATACCCATTTATGGAAATAATGACTTGATAATAATTCAAGAGGATAAATGAAAAAAACAAAGGAACAAAACTCGAACAATATACTCCATCATTATTAGTATAAGAAGCATTTTTGCTTTTATTGTAGAAAAATGATAAGAAATGAAAATTGTGTAAGAAAAGTGTAAAAACTTCTAAGGGTCACACATTTCATCATGTCCAAAAATATAACATCAAAGAATTAGTTTTATAGGAGATTTCAAGAAATTCCTTAAAAGCCAAAATATGGAGTTCATTTTTCCTAACTTTGACTTATAGGAGTAATAATGATTGAATGAAATCAAGAATTTTCCCAAGGTGGGAAATGTTGTGTTGTTTATTTTACGTCTCCTTTTATCCGACATAGCCCTGCTGCTAACATAATCATTTAGTACCCCGTCGAGTTTACCTTGGTACCATACAAGTATAGGGTCACTTCTAGCAGGCTTGTTCAATACCCCAACAAGTTTACTATATTTCCAATTCCTTATTAGTAAGCTAGTATATATATGATAATTTTTGTGGAATATGGATGGTATATGAGTTTATTCAAACACATTATTTTACTTCTTTGATTTGGTTTTTGAGCACATCTTTCATCATTGTCCTTCTGTCGTGGCTATTTTAATGTGAAATAGGATGGAACATTTCAGAGAATAACAGAAAAAATCATCATAATTATTAATTCTTTTATTTGTATTGTTAATGTTGAATGTAAATACTTCATGGAAGTTGGCTTCCATAGAAATTTATGGCACTAATGCTTATTCTAATAAGGATTAATGGAAATTGCTAAAAAAATGTATTAAAAAAGAATAACTAACATGAAGGGAGTAATAATAGTTTTAATGAATAATAACTCAACCCTTATCCCCAAAAATGATCATGAGAATGGTAAAGAAAATTAGGAAAGGGAAAGGTTAGGCTCTTCAATCAATCATAATCATCACTTTAGAGAAAAAAATATATGGGTCAAGAGATCATTATACCTGAAAAATATTCCTAATATAGAATGGAAACATTCTTGTTCAAAGTTGAGTAAAGGAATGGTGGTTGTAACTAAAGTTAACAACAATCATGACTTAAAGTAATAGCAACTGACTCAGGTAACAACAATCACAACTTACTGAACAAAAAATGTGGCTTAGGTAACAACAATCATGACTTAAGGTAACATCAATAATGACTTATATAATTTATTCATCAAATGGTACCATTGTTTCATGTTAGAACCTAAAAAATGCCCATATCATTTATGAAGTATAAAGCATGACCATGACAACCCCTCCCAAAAACTAACTCAATGGACAATCTTTGCATGGTGACATGGGGAAGGATTAGTCATCCAACAGTCATAGTCGCTTTACAAAATAATGATGAATTAAGTGTGGATAATACCTAACAAGGCTTACCATAAGATTGTTTGATATTATATTTGAGGAAACCATATACTTGATAAGACCAAGGAACAAATGGATAGATGTAGAGCAATAGTAGAAAACTCAAGAACTTCCTTCATTGGTTTTGAGGAAGGAAAAGCAATTGCAACTTTGAAGGAAACAACACTTGAAATATAAAAACATAAGAGAAATCATAAAATAAATAACACTTTATTGGAAGCAACCAAAAACAAATAAATAAATATCTTAAGTTACAGCTTCTGTGATTTCAAATGCAATAATGTTGTTTCCTAAGGGAACAACAATATGTTTTAATAGTAATGGTGAATAAGCATAAATAAATATATTTTGGAAGAATTTTTTGGTAGAAATACTTCGTATAAAATGATAAATCAATGACTAGGTGACTAAAAAGGTTAGTCACCACAATTTTTGCAAGTGAAATAGTACAAAAAATGAGCAATATTATGTGACCCAACTAAAAATGACTAACATAAATAACTAATTTAGTCCTAGGTTACAATATATGACTATATAATAACACGCAATCTTATTAACATGCAAACTTGGGGAAGACAATTTGAAGGGGGATTCCAACTGAGCTGAATGTAAATCATGTAGGCGTCATACCTAACAACCTTGTTGATCTCCCCTTTTAGGTGGGAGAGGTGACCAAGGGAATACAAAAATTACTTTAAGGAAGGGAAGTGCTCAATACAAATGTCGATGTATTGAAGTACTAATAATGCCTCTAAAACCAATAGTCTCTATGTATATTGAAGCCTAGCGAAGAAATACCATTTTAGAATAAAAGATCCAAATATGGGTATCTATGATGTCAAGTAACTCATTCCTCTACGGTGAAAATCTTGTGAAGGAAAAAAACAAGCGTGGAAATGTTCTTAAAGGATGAGCACCAAACTTGTTTTAGAAATTGGTCTGTGAAATGACTTGTTTATAATGGTTCATATGTTGTAGAATGATAGACTTAATTCTCTCCAAAAATTCTCAATTAGCCACAATTAAACTAGTACCCCATGCATTGATGTCAAAGACAAAGGTTTGTCCTTTGTTTGAGTTTCTTTTGGGAATAATTTCTTCACTGATTTTAATAATGAAGAACAAGGATTTCTTGATTTATTGAGGATAAATGTCTAAGAGAAATCCATTCATATTAGCATCATACATCTATATGAGATGAACTGGTCATGTCAGAAGATATGGATACGAACATTTTAATTATATTTAGTGTTGCATCATTTGTTTTTGAATCACGAATTTTGTTCATTAGGAATGTGTTTTAGATGGAAATACCCAAAAATAGTGTATGAATAAAGAATTTGTGAGGTGTGTCACTTTGTTGAGTTTGTGTGGGGAATAAGTTTTCACCCATTTTTTAATAATGGAAAACAAGGGTTTTCTAATATATCGAGGCTAATTGTTCAAGAGTAAGCTCTTCATGTAAGAAAGATACAACTTTAGTAGATGTGGAGGTAAACTCAGTCAAATATGATGTTGATACAAACATTTCTAAATAAACTTAAATAACTTTGGATTCAAGATTTGTTTTTATGTAACATATCTAAGTATATACTATTAAATGCATATTCATGACCCACTAACTAGGATATTTAATATTAATGATTAAATTCCTAGTTAATAATATGTTAGCCTCCTTTCCTTTAGGTCACACCTATTCATTATGACCCATATCTTCAACGTAATATAAATATATCACGTTATATTGTAATAATCATGCTTCATATCATCATATAATATTTATATCATTTTTAGCTTACATTGGCTTGTTCCTTTTCTTATAGTCCTTTAACTCTCATTGTAATAATTGTTAGGTTTGTTAGAAGTGGTATTAGAGGAAGTTCAAACCATGTTTCCCCAGGGCCAAAGTTCATTACCTGGTTGTAGAAAGCCTTCTTGTTCAATGGCCATTTTTTTTGTGGTTGGTAGTCAAAATTCTCATCTAGGTGATCAATTCCCCACACTATTTTGATAAAAAGGAATAAAAAGGGGAAAAGGATGGTCCAGCAAGCTAGTGCACACTGGAGGTGAAGCTATGGGATTTATGAACATGAGTTTGCATTCCATGAGTTTCGATGAGAATTCAACTTACGACCTTGCTTGTAGGGTAAATTCAACTTGAACCAGGATTTATCTATGAAAAACTAGAGTTTTTTGTCGAAACAAGGTTTCAAGAGGAGAGCAAGGGTTTTGGTTTAGAATCCCAAATATTAGGGTTTTTTTGAAAGAAATAACCTTAAAAGGTTAAATTTTCCATCAGCAACTAATTGTCGATTCCAAATTCCTAATTAGTGATTTAAAATTTGGTGGAAACAAGTGAGGTTTTTAGACAGACGCAAGAGTGAGACTATGCAGTGACCACAATGGAATGACAAGGAGAATACAAACCTTCAACACATTGCAGGACTTGATTTGGTGGAGTTCGAGTCACCTAAAGCTAACACAAGACATGGGGCCAGTAACATGGAGGGTTAGTTGGGATGATGACTTGGAGGTGAGGGGTGACACGACATATGATAAGCAAGAGTTGTGTATGGTTTTCCCATGTGGAGGTCCATGCATTGCATAGGGAAATTAGATCTAACACTTAGCATCCTTTGCATCCTTCCAGTGTGTTTACTTCTGAGCAGCTTCATTATAAGAGACCCGGGTTAAAATTTCATGTAATAAAAGTTAATATAGGAAAAATAAGATCGGGATAAAGGGATAGTTATTCCAAGGTGAATGTTGGGAAAAATATCCTAGTGGGCATCACTTGATGTGTTTATGGCTAAGGGAAAATTGGCAAAGGCAATGCTTAAGGCTTTTAAAAGGAAAAAAAAATTGCCATTTTATTTATGAAAATAAAGGAAATTAGGAACTACATATCTATTTTGACTGAACTAATTCTCTTCATGAATCCATTAAAACATGGATTGGATGTTGAGGTGCGGAGGATGAGCCTCAAACTCTACATGGAGGATGTACTTTTAACTTGAAATGAATGATTCACTAAAGTATAAGGGTCTTTACTTGCTATTTTAATCCCAACCAAATTGAAGAATATTGGCCTCCTTCATCTAATAACAACATAGGAATTTAGGTGTAATTATTGTGTCCAAGAAGTGCATCTTAGATGAGATGTATCAGAAATAATGATGGAAACATGTAATTGAACTCTCAATTATGCAATATTATCTCGCAAACTGCTTTATTTTACTGCATTGTTATTGCCTTCATATTTTTGGAAACCATATGTTTTTTAGTCTACTTTTAAAGTAATTTCTTTATTTATGGTTTCAATTTTTTTAATTTCTGGTATAATTTTTCTGATTGTCACTTTTTATCATTGAGCAAAGATTTTAATTTGTGTCTTTTGAAAAGTTGTCTAACATGACAACATGTTCAAATTTATAAAGTTTTTCGTGACAAAAATATTAGGTATATGTGATATGGTATTATGTGTAACATTTTTCCCTTTGTATGTGTTGTTTCATCTTTAGATCATGTAGATCATTTTTAATACTAGCAATACTATGATTTTGTGTGATGCTTTAGTTTCTAACCTTTTGAAATCCCTCAGTTAGTTTGTTAACATTATATGATTTTATCTGAATTGTGTAGCTTTTAGTGAATATTATTTTCAATTTGTTTGTTTGGAGCTCACATTAAGAAATGATCATGTTGAGAATTATAGTTTGAATAGCAAGTTCCACATATGTTCATTGTGAACATATGAGAAGTAATTTGAGATATTTTTTGAAAAGTAATCCTAATTTTGGAGACATTATTCTATTTTATGATTTACTTCAATAAAAGAGTGAAATTTTTATTTTAACAGTTTAAAATTGTACATAAACTAGGATTAATCTTAAAAATAGTTTATTTTCTAAAATTATAAATGTAGTGAAAGGTGGAGGCTATTACACAAACATAAAAGAGAGATAGAGCATGTAATAATGGAAATATAATCTTCTAGATGGGGTCTTAAATATCCATACAACGAGACATACTAAACATATAGGCTATCTTACAGGTCCTAAAATAATATTTTGTTGTTTCTAGTCTTTTTTAGGAGGATGCACAAGCTCATTTAGAACATTTTTTATATTTCTGCATGTTACATTTTTAGGCACTGTGTAGAGAATGACATTGTTTATTAACTTAATATATTTTTTATGCAATCTAATGAAAAGACACATTCTCCTTTTCTAAAGAATTTCAATACCATCCTACACCATGGTGAGGTAAACAAAAAGTACATTCCCTTTTATTTTCTATCCTTTTGTAGTTTTCCATTGAACTTCAAATATCATGAAAAAATGTAATTGTGATTTTGACGCAATTTTTAATGTGGTAAACAAATATGGAAGTTGGGAATGACAAATTTCATATTTTTGTTTTTCTTTATGTTAGGCTCAATTGCATCCAAGCAAAATCTACTTAGGGAAAGTTTATTGTTGTTCATATACTTCAAAATTACATATTTGACAGAGATAGATTTGGATCAAATTAGGCATCTAGTTTTAGCTTTGATTCTAGTTGGTCATCTATCCTTGAATAGTCAAAGTTTTGACGTTGACTTTGTTGTTATTGTACAAAACTGGATTTTCTCTCTCTACTAAACATTTAATGTAAATCAGCAAGAAGGATAAGTTGTGTTTTCTCCCTTATGGGTTTTCTCCTTAGCATTAGTCTAAATCCCCATGTTCATTATCTTGGCTTGTCTTCTTGTGCATTGATAATGTTCTATCTACAATTACTATCAATAAGTAAATGATAAAGTGATTGTTGGAATATTTGATGTTGTTGAACAAGGACTATTGGGACAAATCTCTATGGTTTCTACCTCATATTTCAATACCAAGCTTAGGGACAAGTTAGATTATCATGCTTGGGAAATGACTTTTGATTTGTTCTTGGAAGAACATGAAGTATTGGATTATGTGCAAGGGAAAGTCGTGGAACCTCCTTCAAATGCACCTACTGCTGTTAGATGACATCAATTACGCCTTTTCATTAATATTGTTACAAAAACAACAATTTTTTTCTTATTCTATTTTTTTTATGTAAGATGTTTGATGACACCTAGACATGGCCATCTAGGACACTAGGTGTAGGGAGAGGTTTCTTTAGCTACCAATTTATCTTGGTATGTATGATCCATGTGTATATGATTTTTCCAATGTGTATAATTTTTATTGTGATCACTTAAGTACTGTTGGGCCTCAAAAATGTCATCCAATTTCATCTTAATGTCCATCATTTTACCCTCCTTCCAAACTCTATAAATACATAAAGCTACATTAAGTAACCATTTTCATGATCATATGGATTTAGCATTATATTTTCCAAAGTGATTTATTTTAAGTATTTTAACTGAATTTGTGAATAAATATTATAAAATTAACATGTTTTCATATATACATGAAAGTGGTATAAGTTTTGGGATATTGTAGGTCTACTTGGAACTTCTAGAAGGGTCCTAGTTGGCCTCCTAACTGCAAATTCGAATTTCAAGTTCCAACTCATGAATCACCATCCCCACCATCAATGGCTTTCTATATTTTATGAAGGTGAAGGTTGTTCCACACCATCTATACTACGTGACCCTCTTCTACACCATGCTATTTCTGGAATTTTCTATTCATTTTCACTGTGATGATTACTCTAAATGATTTTTAGGACTACACTTTGCTTGGTATGGCTTTTTGATTCATTTTTACAAAAACTTATTTGGGATTATTTTAATTTTTGGAATTACTTTGGATGTGCATGTCCTATTTTCATAGATTCGTGTGGAATGTTCAATATATTTTGGTGAGCACAATGTTTAGTTAGGGTCATTTGGTGTAAGTTGTGCAATAGATAATTGTTTGCATTTGGGTTATTTTCACATAGATTGTTTAGGGAGATTGGACCACATATTTTGAGGAGGGAAAATGCTTCACCTATAAGTCGTTCCACCTCTTCCATTCATCAATTAATAAAGAGAAACATAGGCATCGAGTTCATAAATACATGACTATTCTATATGAAATCTTATGCCTAATGTTGTTCTCTTGTTTGTATTCATGTTACTACCTTCGGATTGATTTGGTTATCTTCAATTGATTTTGTTGTCAGTGGGGGTTTAAACTCTAGAGTGGGTCATTTTGTTTCTTCATCCTTCAATATTAGTGTTTAGTATAGTTAGCTTCACTCGATTTCTATTTATGATCTTTTAATGTAGCCCTAGGTGTTTAATGGTATGTCATACATGAAAATATGACTATAACTATTGAATATACTCTCTGAGCTTACCATACAAGTCAAACTTCATCATAACTCCTTCCAGAATTAGACTAGGTTTTGTTCAATAAGTTACCTAATTTGTTCTTAATTTTGAATACATTTGTGAATGAGCATTAAAATCTAATGTTGCCCTGTTTTAGTTCCTTGGAAAGTTTCTAGCAGAGTGTCACCATTTGTCTTAGAAAAAAAAGAAGATATGAGCACATGCAAAGAAGGTACACTCTAACAGAGATTTTGTCCAATAGTTTATACAATAGCCTAATGACACAGTAGTAGTAGCATGCCCTCTTTGTGTAGTTCCATACAATAGTAATGAGGGTGTAGGGGAATTTAAGGAGGAGAGAGATATAGAGGTTTCAATGACATTTATGGAGGAGAAAGAGATAGAGAACATATGCACATGCACACTGAAAGAGAAAACAATAAATGTTGGAAAAACTAGTGATATTCCATGTGATCTTTTTTTGTCTCAAGCACGTTTTTGTTTATTTCTAGTCCTTAGGACACATTGTTGAAAAACAAAGATTAATATTATCTCATTTCTGAATTGTCAATTTCCTCTCCTTAAGACACATTTCACGGGATATAAGGAAGTTCTCTTAAATTTAGTTGAGAAGAAGAATAGTATAAATATTATTCTTGGAGACAATGACAACCATCTTCTAAAAGGGATAGGAACTATTACTCTTCATTTTAACTATGTTCAGACCATACTTCTTCCAAATGTTTTGTTTAGTACCCAATTTGAAGAAGAATTTGAGGTCTATTTCTAGGATGGAAGGTAAAAGCTTCATGGTAGTTTTCATTGATGGAAATGTACATGCATGGAATAATAATTTCAAAAATGTTTCCACTCTTGGATTTAGGGTTGATGGTATTTATCAAGTTGGTGGAAGTCTTTTGGGAGCTTTGGAAATGATACCTATATTCAATGTGAGCTATGTCACTAGAGATTCTCACTCACTTTACAAATCCTTACCTAGTGTAAGTAATATGGTCATAGAGGTGTCCTAGTTTCATATGAATCATGAAGGAGTTGGAGGATGTTGTTGGGAAACATAGAAAGGGACCATTCCCTTCTAGTGAGAGTAAAACAAATGATATTCTCCAATTGATCCATTCTAACATGGTTGGTCCTTTTTCTGTGACTTCATTGGGAGGATACTTATACTATGTTGTGTTACATGATTTTTAGAATCATGTGAATCTGAGGAATGATTTATCTATATGAGAATTGTATTAATGTTGTGCAGTTCAAGGATTTAGTTTTTTAGATCCACTGTAGGTATATTTTATCGTTTATATTTAAACATTTAAATATTGATGCATAGGGAAACTAATATGAAACCCATCTGAGTTAAACAAGTATTAGTACAGAGTAATCGATACCCAAAATGAAATTTAATACATCTTAGAATTTCGTTAGTGAGAAATTTTAGTACTTCTCTGGAATATGTAATGTGCAATGGAGTAAGATCATAATTGATTGTATTTAATTATAAATTTATAATTCGAATACATGTCTAGAGTAATCTTATCAAGCTTAAACATAGATCTTTGCTGAGTGAAATTTTTCCCATGGTCCTTTTAGGAAGCTTTAAGTGTAATGATAATGTTTTTTTATTATATAAAATAAAAACGGTTATCGTTAACCCTTACTAAATATAATTTTTCCTGTTAATATTTTTTATTATATAAAATAATATGTGTTATTGTTAACCATTACTAAATATAACTTTTTCTCATGGCTTTTTTTTGGAGTTGGCTTTGCAACGGAAACCAATGCATTTAACTCTGCCTCTCCCACGTAGATTGGTGGTGCTTAGTCAACTCCACCTGAAATTGGCTCTTGATCCGGTTCTCAATTTATAAAAGTTGAGATTTTCAGGAATGATATTTGCTAAACACTCAAGATAATCAATGGGCCGAATGAACGAGCTATTAAAGTGTAATGTTAATATTTTTATTATATAAAATAAATAATTAAGAACTATGGTTTGTAACTGCTCTCACTCTTACTAGATACATACTTGGTAACTATGGTTTGTAATAGCTCTCACCTTTACTAAATACACTACATTTAAGTGGAATTAACATTTCTATATTGGAAATTAAGATACAAGAATATATGACACATTACATATCAAAGGAAGAGATGGTAACTATGGTTTGTAACTGCTCCCACTCTTACAAGATACATTTTTGTGGAATTAATATGTTGGAAATTAAAATGCAAGAAAATCACATTAGAAGAAGAGATGCTCTCACTCTTACTAGATATATTTTAGTGGAATTAATATGTTGGAAATTAAGATACACGAAAAACACATTAGAAGAAGAGATATGCCTATACAACACCCAATACTAAGATATGAAATGAACATACATATATAAACATCCAAATCAAAAACAATTTCAACTTGCATATGTATTTTCACATGTTAGGTATGTGTCCTTTTGATGTGGAAGAAATAAGAAGTCAATCATTACTAATTATACTATGTTTGTTGGTTTATATCGTAGTTGCAATATCACCTCTGAGGTTACAGTGTCTTGGGGTTAGGTGATATGGTAGCTTTTATAAGGTTAGGTGATGTGGTAGTTGGAGCTTCTCCCTCACAAGGGTGGAGCCTACTTTAGGGTTTGGAGGGTGAATCAATTCTTATTCCTAACACGTAGCTTCTACAAGAGGTAAGATATTGACCATTTGAGACTCGATTTAGGATTTTGGATGGCAAAGTCCTTATTGACTATAGGAGTTTTCCCACGAGAATCTTGTTTCCTGTCGCAATGGAGATTTACTTGCAATTGCTTCGAAAGGTTTCCCAAAACCTACAAGGGTTTATCCCATTTTGTGGCAGAAACTAAACTCGTTTGAAGAAATTCGGTTACAAGCAATGGAAAGGGTATCTCAAGTCTTAGACACACATGATTTTTATACTATGAGATCCTACTATTGGAGTGGGCATTGTTGACAAATATTTTACCACATTTAGAGGAAGGCTTTTCTCTTTGTAAAAACAACTTCATAGCACTGTCCTTGGGATAACTGGCTCTTCCTAGATCGGTGATGTCAAACTCATCAAAGGGTAGGGTTTCACTCTTGAATGATGTTTTCCCAATGCAAAAGCAGGTGACACATTTTGGAGCCCAGAGAGCCATAAGTGTAAAACACATAAAGACTCTTTATGTGAAAATAAATGAGGGATAAGTGAAGATAGTGCTCGCCAAAGTGGTGCAACATCATGAGGTAATTCAAATGGCGGATTTGGCGATTTTGAGATGACTGAGAAGCAAAAGATTCTAGTGAAAAATCCTAAAGGCGTGCATTGGGACGAGGGAAAGAAATTAAAACAATTGAAAATGGTTTCCTCCTCGGTGTGAGGTTGGATTTTGTTCCTATTTAGCTCCAAGAAAACTACTACGTAGGTTATGAGTAAAACTTGGCATATTAAATCATCTTTTATACTTTTGAAGAATTGGACACCACTCATTGATGTAAGCATATAATATTTTGATATGGCTCCCTTATGGGTTTGACTCTAGGGTCTACATTTACAATACTGGTCCATGGAGGTCTTGCAGGCTATCGACAACAAACTTGGACACTTCCTCGAGGTTGATTTGTCCTTCTAAGACATAGTGGAGATTTCAATGACTCACATTCTTGTGGCCTTGGATCCTCACGAAGGTATGGTAGAAGAAATGGAACTGGTATGTATGTGCCTTCCTCATTGTTAGATCTTGGACTATGAAGGCATCCCTTTTCGATGTAGGAGATGTCACCTGCATGGAAATGTTGTCAAATATATGCTCTACCTCTTCATGGTAAAAAGGGGGGTCCCAACAGAAAGGCCCCCTCTTAAGAGAGACTCTCCCATGGAGGAGAGTATTGATGATATGAAGGGGTCTGAGGCAAGGAAATAGAGCCAGTAGAAGACCATCCCTCATCATCCTACTAGAATTGTAGAGGAGTGGTAGCTTTAGTAGAAGATGACAAAAAAGGAAGATAGGGAGGTGCAAATTTCTCTAGTGACTATGAAACGTTAATCGAGTCCTCCTATGGGTACCTCCTCTTCCCCTTCTACTCTCTCGCGTATAATTGTATCCTTTTTTTTTTTTGGTAAGGATGGGATAGGTCCATTTAGTCTGAGAATTGTAAAATATCCCTCTTGAATGTCTGAAAACCCACTGTCGCTCACTAATCCTACACTCCAGCATCGTTTGGTGTCCCTCCCTTGATAATTTCTATTGGAGAGGGTATCATGGTCAACTAAATGAATTTAACTCCCAAATATAACTTACGTCCTTAGCTAAGTTAAGATACAAGTGTGTTCCTTCTTAGAGGCCTGGGGCAAGACCCCTTGAATCCTCTATAGGGGAAGGGCTATGGTCGAAAGTATTTCCTATCAAAAGCACAAGTCAAGGCTCACGTAGACATGGAAAGTAGAAAATAATTATCCATTGATAAGGCACTAAGAGCTGTGAAAATCCTAGGGGATTTTACCTCATGAAATTTTTCTCTTTCATTTATAGGGGGTTCGTGAGTCCGTAAAAAAATAATTCCCTTCTATAGAATGGTCATTTCAATTCACCCAAACATCCTACTCCTATAATAAACCCTAGGGGAGTGTGGTGTTATAACCAAATTTATAGAGTCTTTGTTTAAATGTTGTTGTTTTAATTTCTCTAATGTTTTTGGTAGATCACAAGGACTGACCATTGGATGGAATTAGAGGGGCATAAACTTGATCAGTTTCTAGGGATGCGACTTAATCATGGGCTTAGATGTTTTCTTGGTCGAGGTGGGAAAAGATTCCTCGTACTTAAGTTGTATAGCACATATGCATAGAGAGTTACCTTCTATGAATCTTTATTAAAAAGTTCCTACCTCTTGACTGAGATTAAGATTATGGGAGGGGACTGAAATTTCTCCATTGTGGTTGTGGAAGTATGGGTGCCTTAAGTTAGACCTTATCTTCTTATAAATTTATTCTATAATATGTTCATGGCTCACAATCTCATAGATGTTGAATTGGTGAAGATAAAATCAACTTGGAGGAACAAGAGTATGAGGGATGCAAGGGTTGCTAAATGATTAGACCATTTCTTCCTCTTGAAAAGGTTGGTGGAAGATATGAGTTACATGTGATAATGGGTGGATTGTGGGGGAGATTCATATTGCTTCCCCATCACATTAGTTATACAAGGGAATGGAAAGAACCCAACAAGCATGTTAACACCGGAAAATCATACACATGTTTGCATAATCCAGAAGACACTTAAAGTCATCCAACAGAATGCACAAGTGAATATTTTCTAGCTAAAGACGTTATGAAGTTCAAAAAAAATAATTTCACCTAAGGTCCAAAGTTTATGGAGCATAAAAATTGAAGTTTGCACGGTTGTTTCTTCAATAGCCATGCACTACGTAGTATTTCCTTCGAAGGTCACGTGGTCAAGAAAATGGACGACTCCGCAAATTTGGGACCACTTCACACACTTGGAGGCATTTCTGTAACTATATATATTGGGTCCTTATAATACTAGTGATTACCCCATTACTATTGTAGTTGTAACCCTTATTAATATTTTTGTGCCCCTATTGTCCCCATATTGTTATTATTGTGCCCCATAGAATCCCTCTATTGTTATTTTGTGGCTTTATATTATTATTGTTAGGTCGGTTGCAGTTATATTGTGACTCCTTAGACTCCTGTATATAGAAATGAGGTTTTTTCATTTGAATCATTCAAGAATTGTTCATTTATGTAATGTAAAGGAGGTTGCCCCCTCGAAGAGGCTGAATTCTAAGGCGTTGATCTATCTTTTCTATCTTTTCTTGAGCTAGTTTCATAACGTTTGGTATCAGAGCTTTGGATTCTAGGGTTTCGCTGCTCCCAATAGGTCATCGTGGCATTTTAGCTATAAATTTCTTTTTGCGATGTTTCAGAAGCTACAAAAAAACCCATTTGAGAAGACATCACGATGAATCTCAAGTCCGAATTTCAGAGATTTTCGTGCTATATTTTCGGAGATATGATCTGAGGAAGTTGGTCCTTTTGAAGAATCCTAAATTACATTCAAAATAGGTGACCTGGGGAAAATTGTCATAACTTTCTCTCTGAGCATCAGATTGAAATTTCGTAACAAGGTACAGAAACAGGACGGATTGCAATTTCTTGTATATAATTTTCAGAGCCAAAGGTCAAAACAGGGACACGTGGCACATCGTACAAGTTCGCTCTATTGAATTAGTCTATAATCACGTCACTATGGAAGATTTGCCATAACTATTCATTGGAGAATCCAATTGGGGTCAGACTGGTGGCATTGGAAAGAGGACACCGAGGGCTACCGCAGATCATAATTTCTAAACTAGATGATCTGAAATTACAGAGATACATCAGAGGCAATATCGAGCTCCTACAAAGTGAAAAAATGTGTGTATATTTTTTTAAATGTTTTCTTAAGCTTGGTTTGAAAAATTATCTTGAAGGACTTCAAAGGGCATAGTAAAGCATTATCTTCAGTAATTGATGCCCCGAGGAAAGAAAATGGAAACACCTAGTAGGCGACCTGAAAGCTCTAGCATGACTCATGAAGAAGAGGAAGAAATGCAACATGATATATCAAAATTACGAGACCAAGTGCAACAAGTGTCACTTGCACAAAAAGGAACAGAATCTAAGATGGACGGTTTAAAGAAGGTTGTAGAAGCTAATATGGATGGTTTAAAGAAAGGCAAAGAAGCTAAGATGGATTGTTTAAAGAAAGGTGTAGAAGCCAAGATGAATGATGTGGAAGCTAAGATGGATGATTTGAAGATAGATTTGAAGACAGACATGGAAGAATTGAAGTTGCTACAAGAAAGGGTCACTAATGGTGAAAGGGTAGTAGAGGAAACTCATGATGAGAACAAAAGAAATCTTTATCATGATCCCATAGACTCTAATGTTGGATCGAAGACCCACCATATTCCAAAAATCGATATGAGGAATTTTGATGGCAAGGATCCCGCAACATGGATATTACAGATGGAGCAATTTTTTGATCTCAATAATGTATAAAACACACAAAAGGTACGTATTGAAACTTTATATTTGGAACCAAATCAGTTTGTATGGTATCAATGGCTTTTCTCTCATAAACAATTTATCACTTGGGCAATTTTTACGGAAGAATTCATAGCACATTATGAGGATACAAAAAGCCACACTTTTTTTAGCCAATTGATAAGTCTCAAACAAAAGGGTTCAATAATGGAGCACATTGAGGAGTTCCAAAAATTGAACATAAGGGTAAAAATATTCCAGAGGAGCATAGCATTGATGTGTTCATAGGGAATTTAAAGAAAAATATCCAACATGATGTTCCCATTTGGGAACCTAATTCATTAGAGAAGGCATTCAGGTTAGCAAGAAAAATGGAAAGCAAAATTATGGCAACCAGGAAGCATACCACTCACAACTATAAAGACGGAAGTGTTGTTGTCCCTAGTCTTCCACAACCTATAAGGTTGACACCACAACAATTGGAAGAAAAAAAAGCAAAAGGGCTTTGTTACAGTTATAATAGCAAATACACTAAAGGTCATAAGTGTGCTGAGAAGAAACTATTCTACATAGATTGTGAAGAGGAAGAAGAAAAGGAGCAAGAAAGGTCAAAAGAAGAGGATATACTCTAGGAAAAAAGCATAGATGAAGAAAAAATGAATCCGACCATATCTTGTAATGCATTGGCAGGAATTACCACTCCTCAAACCATCAAGATAGAAGGACAAATCAAGAAGAAAAAGGTAATAGTGTTGATTGATTCAGGAAGTACCCACAATTTTATTCATTGTAAGGTAGCAAAGAATTGAATTGCTTCCTATATCCAGCACCAGAGTGTCAAGTGATGATTGCAAATCGAGGAACAATAAATTGCTCTGGAAAGTGCCATAATATCAAGCTATCCATGGGAGAATATGTATTGACTAGCCAATGCTTTCCATTCCAATGGGAGGTGTTGATGTTGTACTAGGAGTCCAATGGCTACAATCCTTGGGTACAATAGCTTTTAATTTTCAAGAACTTTTCATGAAATTTTCTGTGTAAGGAAAGGAAGTTGAATTAAGGGGTATTGCAGGGAAACCGGGAAAGATAATCAGCTCTAATGCTATGACAAAGCTTCTAAAAAAGGAACGAAAAGGTGTAATTGCACAATTATGTTCACTAGATGTTTCCACATTGGAATCATCTATTTCTCCATATCTCCAAATATTCTTGGACAATCATTCCAAGGTATTTGAGACTCCTAAAGGTCTCCCACCTATTTTTGATCATGATCATGCATATTCATCTAATTCTAAGAAGTGTTCCTCCAAACATCAGGCCGTACAGATATCCCTATGCCCAAAAGAGTGAAATTGAACGTATGGTTGCAAAAATGCTAGAGGCTGGGATAATTCAACCAATTCAAAGTTCTTTCTCTGCTCCAGTAGTATTGGTGCACAAGAAGGATGGATCATGGTGCATGT
>APFE030200830.1:247501-311371 GCA_000404065.3 Pinus taeda | reverse complement strand
TTTTCATCCTGATGAACCATTGTTGTCAGTTCTAAACATTGATCACAACAACAAACTTAATGCGAAATGAATCCGGAAAATGATTTACACAAATATTAATATTAATATAAATATAAGTTATTATATCATATGTCTATTAGCTTTTATCAACTACATTTATAATAATATAATTGTAGTTTGTTGCTAGTAAATAACTAAATTAATCAATAACTTCAACTTTATTTTTATAACCATTTTCAATAAAATAATTAAATTAGTTAATATCTCAATTTCAATTGTATAAAACATTTTCACTGGATGGATTAATTGAAAAAATTAAATTAATAAAATTTCAGATTTATAAACACTTTTAACGAATAAATAAATTAATTAATATTTCATTTCTATAACATTACCAAATTAATTAATAATAATGGAAAATTGTTAAATTAGTTTTCAATATTCAGTTTCTTTAAATTATTTTATAATTATAAAATAATAATAATAACAAACAACAACAAACAACATTTACCCTAACCTTTCAACTTTAGACATATTTACAATTATAAAAAACATATTAATTTTTTTTTCATATCTAAAAATTATTTTCAATTAATGATTTATACTTAAATTATTAATATTTCTAGGTTTAAATTTAATTATTCTATATTTTTAGTTTTTCATTAAAATTTGAGTACACACTTTTGATGAAGCTTTTTAGAAAATAATAAACATATATATTTAAGATTATAATAATAAATAAATAAATTTATTTTGTAAAATTGAGGCTTTTGTGATCCATCATAGTTATAAGAAGAATTTGGGCGTAAATTACATATAGAAGGACCTTTGTCGACGCGTTTCGGACCAACTAATGTGTTTCATCGTCAAGACAAGTTGAAGAAACAGATCCAGTCTAGCATGTTAAATAGTCTGAGCATAGACTCCAACAACTAAAAAATTAATATCAATGTGCTTATAATAAATTGTAAAATTACAATGAATGTGGAGAAGCTAAAGGAGTGGGGAAGCTAGTGACGATCTTAAGGAATGTGAAACCTATATCTAACATTCCAATACCATGAAAAAAACGAATATATCATGGCTGGAAAACTTAGTAAATGAGCATATAAGTCATAAAAAAATTCAGAAATTTCTTTATTGGAGTATCCAATGCTTAAATTTAGGCTGCAAAAGTGATGGAAATGCCTATATGGTGAAGTAGACCACTGTCAATGAGTGTGTTGTGCCAAGTGCCTTTCAATCACCCGTGATAGATAGTGAGTAGTCTAATCCAGTTGAAAGGCATAAAAAAAATACGAGTAAAATTTCTTTTCTATTTGCTTTCATTTTCAATGATTTATAATGGATGACCTGGATCCCGTTTATAGTCAATTTTTCATTTAACTTTGTGTGAAGTTCCATGTGCAAAAATGATGATATTTTTGACTCTTTTAATTTTTGAACATGATCACACATGGGAAGCTTTTCAATACTAGGACTTATCGCAAATGCCAAAAGTTTTCAAAACACGTGTCTCTTTGAAGTGTGGTTCACTCTCAATCTGTAAACTTTTTAATGGTGTGGTGTAGACTTTGAACAACCTAATTAATGATTTGGTAGAAAGTATTGCAAGTAAACACAAGTCTAAATAGGTAGTGACTTTTTTTTGAACAAGATCAAGACTCTAATTTATTCCATAAAAATCAAAATTTTAGCAACTTCAACATCACAATATTCATTGATGGGTCCCCAATTTAAGCACATCATTGAGTAACGAAAGGAAAAACTTGGTGATGTCATTGTTAGCTCAGCACAATCTAATAATAAAAGCAATCCATACAATTTCTCCATTCACATTTATTTTTTCTGCTTATAATATAAAATATTTCAATCAAAACCACTCTAGTCGAAAAACAAGAGACAAATAAAGTATCCATAGATTCCTCATTCTTCTTCTACAAAATACATATTTTAGAGCTTTAGATATTTCCATTTTGGAAATCAACTCAAATTAGAATTTAATCCAACTCAAATTAGAATTTAATCGTTTATAAAGATATTTTTAAGAGCAATTTCTAAATTCCAATGTAAGTGCTACCACCATTATCTTTTTGTGACCATTGCTCTTTCCATCTTTACCTTGTATCCCAATTTTGCAGCATGTTCTCCAAATCCCTGGTTTTTTTGACCACTTAATTAAATCATATTATTCAAAAATCTTAGTGGCATTAGAATTTAAGCTTCTTACAAAATGATTCCATTCCTTATCTTTTTCGCCTTCCAAATTATAACCAAACATTCTTACCCTAATCTGCATTGCATCTTTGTAATGTACTTAACCAATGAAAATAGCATAGCAGACACAATATTAAGAGAAATTAAAAAAATATGTAAAGTTTAATACGATTTTAAAAAAGTATAGACTCCACGTCATATAAGTTATTCCTTATCTATTTCACCTTGCAAATCATAACCAAACATTCTTATCTTAATTTGCATTGCATCTTTGTAATGTACTTAACCAATGAAAATAGCATAGCATGCACAATATTAAGAGAAATTAAAAAAATATGTGAAGTTTAATATGATTTTAAAAAAGTCTAGACTCCACCTCGGATGCGGGTGAATAACGCTGCGAACAATTTGATGGGACGGGGGTGAAGCAAGGCGGCTCGACACCTGCCCACCCTGTACGAGGCGATTAATGCTAAACTGGGGAGGGGAGCCTGGCATGTGAGCCATTATACTCCCCTGTCAAGTGATACATGTTCTTCATGCGCGTCCACTGTTATGGCTTCCTCCTTCGCACGCTGCGACCTGCAAGAGAGGGCGGCCACCATCAATGAGGCAGTTATGGCTGGGAACTATCGAGGAGAGACAGGCCAGTATAAGGATGGGTTCGGCCCTGCATTCGCGGTGAAGCTTAGTGAGTTGTTGAGCTAGGCTCATCCCCTCATCTCTGATCATCTCCTGGTTCTCTCTGTTGATCCTGAGCCTGGGGCGGGAACGCCATGTCTGGTTTTTATTTGCTAATTCTCTCTGGGACTCTGTCCGGGTTTATGGCTCTGGGAGGCGGCCTCTGAGTATATCATTCTTAATTACGAGCCCCTTGTTCATTTGCCCTGTTTTGTGCGCAGTATTGGAAAGGGGCGGGTGGGAGACTGAGGAGAACAAGCCCTCTTGTCTCTTTCGGTCCTCTCCCATCTCTGTTGGCTCTCACGGTTTCAGTGTGGTGCTTGGCTATAATCCTTCTGACGCCCTTTCTGGCTCTGGGAGGCGGCCTCTGAGTATATCATTCTTAATTTTGGGCCCCTTGTTGATTTGCCCTGTTTTGTGCGCAGTATTGGAAAGGGGTGGGTGGGAGACTAAGGAGAACAAGCCCTCTTGTCTCTTTCAGTCCTCTCCCATCTTTGTTGGTTCTCACGGTTTTAGTGTGGTGCTTGGGGTAATCCTCCTGGCGCCCTTTCCATAATGGCCCGTCTTCGTTAGAGAATGGAGTGCCGCAGAGGCCAACCCAGGTGCGCCCCTAACGAATCCACTTCGGACTCGCCTGCCACCAGCGAATTGTTCACGGGGCGATATCCAAGCACCCGTAGTGGGCGCAGAAGACGTCCCGTCTCAAATCAACCTCCGGGGCTTCCTTCTTCGACTGGGTCCGCCATTTTCACATTCAATAGCTCTCTGCATTAGCCATGGATTACTGCCCACATCTCCGTGGTGTTCTATGAAACCACGCAATTGGAGGGTTCTGACCGTCATACGGAAGGTTCGGGAGCTGCTGCTAGTCCTCCCCCTGCATTCCAGCTTGGCATTGGTATGATGCCACAGCATGTTTGAGCTGAACCGGGTGGAGGCATACAGGATACAAAGATGCTGCCTGTTGATCCCGGACCTTCTGCTCAGTTCAATGCTCCTTTTGATGATGAACCGGAATTTGGCTGGTGCCAAATTGTGGAGGAACAACCTGATGAGTAGTCTGCTCCCGCTGAAGGTGGTCTACCTTTTTTTGGTTATGTTTTTGGCAATCCTCAGGCTGGTTTTTTGTTATCTTGGCTATGGGTAACTTCTGGTTTCTGATGTATGGGTCACCTTGTTTTTTTGGATGTGTGGGTCTCCATGTGGTGGGTTCAGCACCTGGTCATGTGTTTTTTCCTCTGGAAGGAGGCTTAAGTTATTTTCTGGAATGATGGCTCTTATCAGAGCAATGATCTGACTTCGGTCACTCTATAAATATTTTCCCTCTTTCTTAATAGAATTAAGTTTACTCAAAAAAAAAAAAAAGTCTAGACTCCACGTCATATAAGTTATGATAGGGCAAGAAAAATAAAATTATAATGATGTATATGATAGTTTATTCAAATGGAAGATATTTTAAAGAAAATGCTTATTTGATTCACAAAAAATATTTATTAGCATAGATCCATCTTAAATTTAGATCTATCAAGTTCTGAGTGGGATCAAATTTTTGGAGGTGTAATTTTTTTTATCATTTAATATGAAGAAATTGATATATCACATAGAATTAAATGATTAAAAAATTTAACACACCAAAATGTTATCCTTCTTAGTGCTTAATACATCAAGAGTTAAAATGGATTTATGTTGATTTATTTTTTTAAATATATGCACATACATGACAACATTTATTTCAAACTAGGTTGTAGAGCGCCTCACTATTGCCTATACAATAAAATTGATTCTACTCAAAGTTCCTATACATATAAGTTACAGAGATGCAAAAAGAATGGAAACCTAACTTTGTTAAATGGAAGATATTAAAAGAGAAATACACATTGTTCATAATTATATGTGTTTCCTCTTAAGAAGTCATAAGCTTAAACTTAAAAGTGGTAGAGCATGTACACCTTGATAAATTTTAGTAATCAAATTATTATGTGGAGGGGTTCACTTATCCCACAAACAAAGGAGTCTCATATACCGATTTTAAATGTTTGAATCAATTGTAATTTATTGTTTATTATTATTATTATTAAAAATTAATGACCACTCAAATTACCTTTTTTTTCTCAAGAGAAAAAATGTACTTTATATTATGTTGAACAACAAAGTACAATCCAAAAAGGTGCATTCTACACAACCATAGCAAGAAGCTTCCTAAATAGGATTGTTAGAGAACCTTAACGAAAGAGCCTCTACTTTGTACAAACAAAGCATAACCAACTTCCATCAATTGTCATCAAATATTTTTGGAAGTAAATTGTGTTATGGTTTTGAAACATCCAATGTTTTGAGTGGACAATCCACCATCATCAGGGAAAAAACATCTTTGATGATCCAAATGAATGTCGAAGGAGGAATAAATAGGCAAGGGTTGAGAAAGTAGTGTTAAGAGAGGGATAAATAAGCATGGCTTGAGAAAGTAATCAATTACTTTCTCAACCCTTTGCTTATTTATTCATCTCTTAGCACTTGTTTGGATCATCAAAGCTAATTTTGTCCTTGATGATTGACAAATTTTCCACTTGAAATGTTAGACATTTCAAAACTAGAAAACACTTTACTTCTAAAAAACTCTGATCGAAATAGGAATAATTGTGAAAATCTACATACTTTAATTTCCATAAAGTTCAACAAACTATAGGACTAGAACAATTTCAAAAGAAGCATATTGTTAGTTCATGTTGAAATCAATTAGAAGTGTACGAGTCATGGATTTAGTAAATGAAATCATATGATATTGTCATGCGGAAAGAGTTATTTTTGCTGACAAAACTAACCTCCCTAGGAGTCTAAGACTCTCTAGTGACAAACAAGACAATTAAGAGCAATCCTTCTCTAAACATACATTATTCTATGAGGAACCAAGTGTTTTTCGATCCTACCTCAAGTCCAACGCTTGTTGTAGCAGTCTAGCCTCGTCGATCTAGATGAGCTCCTCCTCCACTTCGAAACCTGCATACACTAACAATCCAACGATTACATAACACCTGAATATTCCATAAAACAAAGCATATTCAACATATAGACCAAGGAGTATATGAAACAATTCATTAACAACAAATCATTGAGAGGAATGGACTTATTTGTATTAAGGAAACAAAAAAGAAACCATTACAACCTGAGCCTTGGTGTTGTGCAAGTTCCTCCCAGGGTCCAGCAAGAGTTTTCCTCTACTTTGACAAGCTCACCCACTTCCAAATGAAACAAGAAAGGATGGTAATCTCTCCTCTCAAGCTTACAATGGAAGTCCTAATTCCAGCAGCATCTACCCTTTGGAATGTTCAGCTTTCAACCTCCCCTCCCTTGGCCCAATGCCTGTATTTATAGTGTTCTAGAGGAAGTTATTCAGTTCCAACATCAATGAGATACTCCCTCTTTTGGATGGGGTAGCTCCTCTCTTGATGGGATAAGTTCCTCTATCATAGGGATGCATGAACCATCTGGAGGTGCTCAGTACACGTCAAACACTCTTCTAGAAGGCTCTAGAAGTGACCACAAGTAACTTTTTTAAGATGAAACTCGCGCCTTTTGACCTTTACAGGGGTACGCACCCATCCTTTGGCTTACAGAGCATACAAGTACACAGGTACAATGAGTTTGGGATACGTACATGCAGGCAAGGTAGAGAGAACCTGCATACCCAGAGATAAACATGTTTTTAGTGACTTTCTCTCTTTTTTGAAGCTTGACATGAAGAGCAGAGGTATTAGGCTTCACAAGGAGGATAATATGACTATTGATGGAGCCATATTAACTGCAGATAGTCATGGTGACAAATTTTAGTGTAACAACCTCAAATTGAATATGAACAAGCAAATGAAGCATCAGAAAAAATCATAGATCAACAAGATCTATTTAACAAAAGGGAGTGTGCCCTCAAATAAGAAGTTACCAGATTAAACGCTTAGCTGGAGTGTGC
Source organism: Pinus taeda (assembly GCA_000404065.3). Lineage (NCBI taxonomy): Eukaryota > Viridiplantae > Streptophyta > Pinopsida > Pinales > Pinaceae > Pinus > Pinus taeda. The sequence continues at coordinate 304,509 of APFE030200830.1, read as the reverse complement.
CTTCAAATTATGTCAAATGCTGAAGGATGAAGTGATATCATTAAAAAATAAGCAGAATGAAGTAGATAAAGAACAAGAAAATGAGATTCTAAAATTAAGGCAACAAGTGGAAGAAGGAAGAAAGGTTGCAGAAATATTGAAGAAGCAACATTTGGAAAAGGAAGAGAAATATCAAGTTGAGGTAAGTATATTAAAAGGTAAATTAGAAGAAAAGGATAAACTGTTACGATTTCAAGACAGTACTAAGATTTTGGATGATATTCTTAGTAGTCAAAGATCTCCTACTATCAAAATTGGTCTTGGTTTTTATGAATCTATTGAAGGTGAATCTAGCTCACAGGGTGAGGCAAGGAACTCTAATGCAAAACCTAAAATGCTCAACAAGGAGATAAGAGGTCAACCACATCAACAACCAAGGAAAGTAGTCCATCAAAGAAAATATTTTACTCCAAACTATGGAAATGATAGTCAGTTATTTTCTCAGATGAATAATGTTGAGTGTTATGTATGTCATAATCTTGGTCATGTTGCAGTGAGATGCAGGAGCAAAATGGTGCAAGACCATCACACAAAAAGATCATCACATTCCAAGTACTTCAAGGGATATTGTTTTTCTTGCAATATGTTTGGTCACAAAGCCATTGACTGCTACAGAAGGAATATGAAACATGTAAGATGTTATGCATGTAACAAGTTTGGACACATAGCAAAGGAATGCAAGAGAAGATTCTAGGCAACATACTAAAAGGAGAAAACATCATCACAGTCGAAGATGTGGAAGAAGAAGGAAGTACAGTGAGACAAATATGGCATAGTAGAGTATACAGACATGACAGAATGAGTTGAAAGTGTGAAACTTCAGTGTTCTAAATCTCATACGCAGGTTTCATGAAGATAATTCATGTATATATGTGAGTTCAAAGCTACACATTCGCGTATATGTTGGTTTGAGGAAAAGTAGTGGGACAGACTCAAGAAAAAGAGTTTGATATGGTTCAGACAATTATTTGCTCTATTTGATGATGGCTACAATCTGCTAATGATGTGTGGAAATGTGTTGGTACTCATAAGATGTTATTTAGAAGTATTTTTTATCCTCAGAAGTTAACTTGATGTATATCTAATTGATGATGATTCCTTGATACTTCGTGCTGATATATGCATGATCAGATCTGACGAAACAAGTTCAGGGGGAGCATATGCTTCGAATAATGCATTGTTGACATTATGGTTAGAAGTCTTTGGTGATGATGCTTATGTGGCTAAATGATACATCTTGCTATTTATTGTTGGTTGGCCAAGAGAATGGTATTGTAGGTTCAAGGTCTGGATGTTGTTGACAGATGCTTATGGTGCAGATCATATATGGTGTATGATAGTTGTTGATGACTATCATGGTCTTGTTAGATCTCTGGTCCTTGTTATAAAAGTCATGTACATCATTTGAATTGAAGGTCATGCAAAGACCTAACATGTACCCCCACTATGCATGGGAAGGATGACGTAATAATTTCTATTTCAGTCATTTATAAACATTTGGTATATCTCCACTTGGTTGGGAGATTTATGTATGTATCAGTCATTAGTGATAGGAAGCTCATACTCACTTAGTTGAGTTGTAGAGTCATGTTATTCTTCTAAAAATATTTTTTGCAGACTCTGCATGTGCTCGGGGGGAGCATGGACGGATTGGTCCATCTTAGCATGTATAAAGGGGGAGCTCAATTGATCCTGGTGGATGTTGGTGGCCACCCACCTATCCCATTTGGACCCCCACAATTGTCTCTTTCAGCTTTTTCAGTTTCCTAAATTGTAGCACAGTTTACTATTTTTAGCAGTTTTTCGGGTCCTGAACTTCCGGAGCCGTTTTGAGGCCCTAAACGACGTTTTTTGGGAAATCTGCGGGCAACATGGGTCCATAGACTGATGTTTCCCATCCCAAAGTGGTAGTTCTCGGATAGATCTTTCTAACGAGCTATCATACGCGTCAAACGGAGATCGTATGCCAAAGTTACGACCCCGGGAAATTGATGTACCAATTTAACCAAAACGGGGCCCACAATTTGGCGTTTCATCTTCTAGGGTTAGGTTTTGGAATGTGAAGGGTTTTCCATTGTTTCTCAACAATAAATAGTCATTCGAGCCTCATTGTAACATAGTTCGAAATAGTTCAGAGGCATGTAGCCGCACATCTCTTCTCAAAGATAAGCTACCATCGCCCTAGCTGGTTTATTTCCAATTCTGGTTGTAAGCATATTTCGGTATTTTCCATTAATGAAATGAAGCATTATTTCCACTGCATCTTTGTGTATATGGCTAACTTTGTATTTTATTGTGTTCCTATTTAAATCCGGATCACAAGTGGAGGAACAATAAATTTCTCTCGAAAGTGCCATATTATCAAGCTATCCATGGGTGAATATGTATTGAATAGACCAATTCTTTCCATTCCAATGGGTGGTGTTGATGTTGTACTAGGATTCCAATGGCTACAATCCTTGGGCACAATATCTTTTAATTTTCATGAAATTTTCTTCAGAAGGAAAGGAAGTCGAATTAAGAGGTATCGCAAGGAAACCAAGAAAGATAATCATCACTAATGAAATGACAAAGCTTCTAAATAAAGAACAACGAGGCATAATTGCACAATTATGTTCACTAGAGGTTCCTGCATCGAAATCATCTATTTCTCCAGATCTCCCAAAATTCTTGGATAATCATTCCATGGTGTTTGAGACTCCCAAATGTCTCCCACCTATTCATGATCATGATCATGCTATTCATTTGGTTCTAGGATATGTTCCTTCAAACATCAGGCCTTACAGATATCCCTATTCCCAAAAGAGTGAAATTGAACGTATGGTTGCAGAAATGCTAGAGGTTGGTATAATTCAACCTAGTCAAAGTTCTTTCTCTACTCTAGTAGTATTGGTGCACAAGAAAGATGAATCATGGTGCATGTGTATGAATTATAGGGAGCTCAACAAGCTCACTATTAAAGATAAATTTCCCATTCTTGTCACTGATGAACTATTGGATGAATTGCATGGATCAATATACTTCACCAAGTTGGATCTTCATTCAAGATATCATCAAATTAGAATGAAGACTGAAGACATTCTGAAAACAACATTTAGAACTCATGAGGGTCATTATGAATTTTTGGTCATGCCTTTTGGCCTGACCAATGCACCTTCTACATTTCAAGGTTTGATGAATTCCATTTTCAAACCCTTCCTTAGAAAATTTGTGTTGGTATTCTTTGATTATATACTAATCTATAGCAAGTCTTTGAAGGATCATGTTCAACATGTTGACAGGGTGCTCAAACTATTGGAAGAGAAACAATTATATGCAAAATGCTCCAAATGTTTCTTTGGAGTACAAGTGGTGGAATATCTGGGCCATATTGTATCTCATGAAGGTGCTAAGGTAGACCCTAGCAAAATTAAAGCCAATTAGGAATGGAAAATCCCCACATCCATAAAGCATCTACGAGGATTTCTTGGGTTGACAAGGTATTATCGCAAGTTTTTTAAGAATTATGGTAGAAAAGCAACACCTCTAACAACATTACTGAAGAAAGATGCATTTTTATGGACTCCAGAAGCAACGAACGCCTTTGAACATCTTAAAGAGGCAATGTGCCAAGCACCGACCTTAGCTATGCCAGACTTCACAAAAACCTTTATTGTGGAATGTGATGCCTCGGGAAATGGAATTGGTGTTGTTTAAATACAAGAAGAAAGACCCATTTCTTTCAAAAGTCGTCCAATCAAAGGAAAGTATTTACACAAAACTATTTATGAGAAGGAAATGTTGGCAATACTACATGCACTTAAGGAATGGTGACCCTATCTAATGGGAAGACACTTCAAGGTAAAAATGGATCATGATAGTCTTAAATACTTTTTAGAACAAATATTATGTTCAGAAGAGTAGCAAAAATGGGTCACAAAGATGTTGGGTTATGACTTTGAAATCATATACAAAAAAGGGAAGCAAAAGGTTGTGGCAGATGAACTCTCAAGAAAGGATGAGGATGTGGATGAATTGCTTTGTGCCATTTCTATTATCCAACCAGATTAGATAAAAGAATCAAGGGATGAATGGAAGATTGACGAAGAAGTGTGGGCACTCATTCAAAATTTACAGTAAGATCCCAGTACATCTTATACATTTAGCTGGAAAAATGATTCGTTATGGTACAAAGATCGCTTATACCTATGTCAGAATTCCCAACTCAAACAAAATATTATTATGGAATTGCACGCCTCTCCCTTAGGATTTTTAAGAACTTACCACAGGGTTAAGAAGGAATTTTTTTGGTATGGCCTTAAATCTGATATTCAAAAGTTTTTGGCGCAATGTTTGGTTTTCCAAGAAAATAAAGTTGAAATAATTAAGACCTCGGGTCTATTACAACCTTTATCCATTCCAAGTCAATGCTAGGAGGAGGTTTCAATGGATTTGATCACAGGTTTACCTAAGTCCAAAGGGAAGAGTGTCATCATGGTGGTAGTTGATAGACTTACCAAGTATGCACACTTTTGTGCATTATCTCATCCATTTAAAGCTAGTACAGTTTCTACTGCATTTATGGAAACAATTCAAAAGCTACATGGAAACCGAAATATTATTGTAAGCGACAGAGATCCCATTTTCACTGGAAATTTTTGGACAGAATTAGTTTCTTGTCTTGGTACTTAGTTAGCTCATAGCTTATCTTATCATCCTCAATCTAATGGGAAAACTGAGATAGTTAAAAAATGTTGGCAAGGATATCTTCGTTGCTTTGTATCTAATAAACAGACACAATGGGTCAAATGGTCGCCTTTGGCTGAATAGTGGTATAACACTTCCTTCCATACTAGAGCAAAAATGACCCCATTTATGGCACTTTATGGATATCACCCACCATCCATCACATCATATTTAAGAGAAAATTCTAAGGTTCAAGCAATGGAGGATCACATCGAGCATCAACAACAAGTTCTCCAACTCTTAAAGGATAACCTAACTTTGGCACATAATAGAATGAAACAACAGGTAGATCAACATTGCAGCGAATTTTTTTTTGATATAGGTGACTGGGTATTTCTACAGCTATAACCATATAAACAAATGTCCCTCAAGAAAGCTAAGAAGGATATAAATTATCACCAAAGTATTGTGGTCAGTACAAGGTGTTGCAAAAGATTGGTACTATGGTATACAAATTGGAGCTTCCTACATCTTCCCGAGTGCACCCAGCTTTCCATGTTTCATTCTTAAAGAAGGTTATTGGTGACAAGCTCCCTATTCAAACAATATTGCTAGAACTTGACCAGGAAGGAAAACTAATATTAGAACCTGAAGCAGTCATAGAAACAAGAACTTGACAGCTATGCAATCGATCAATTTCGGAGTATCCTGTTAAGTGGAAGAACTTACCCACTGAAAATTCCACATGGGGGAATAAGAATTTTATACAGAAGCATCCATAACTACTCAAGTGTTGAGGACAACACTTTTTTTAAGGGGAGGGGATGTTAGGTCCCTATAATACTAGTGATTCCCCCATTACTATTTTCATTGTAGCCCTTATTGTTATTGTTGTGCCCTATTGTCCCCATATTGTTATTATTGTGCCCCGTAGAAGTCCACTATTGTTATTGTTGTGCCCTTATATTATTATTGTTATGTCGGCTTTGATTATATTGTGACCCCTTAGACTCCTATATATAGAAAGGAGGTTTTGGTCATTTGTGTCATCCAAGAATTGTTCATTTGTGTAATGTAAAGGAGGTTGCCCCCTCGAAGAGGCTGATTTCTAAGGCGTTGATCTTTATTTTCTATCTTTTTGTGTGTTGATTTCATAACAAAATCAACATAATCAATTCGCTAAAGATTATCATGCAAGTTTTAACACATAGCTAAATCTAGAGTCTCGTCTGAATAATAACACAATCAAGAATCATCAATCCTCACATCAATCAAAACAATGCTAAATTTATAGACTAATAGTAATGAACAATTATAAAAATAAACGGAAATGATTATAACACAATTGAAGTAGCAGATCTCCTATTGACTGGGGCCAAGCCTCCAAAATTCCCCACTAAGAGATATTTAGAATATGATTTTGGATGAAACACAGTCTTCTTCATTAAAATTAATAACAGAGTTACAACATCAAAGTAATGAAAATATCTGTGTTCAAAAAGAATAGTTACAATCTCAAAATTCTTAACTAGTTGTTCAATTCGCCTCATGTCTTTATATAACTTTTGGGAAAATAAATGGATAGAAGTGAATTCTCGGGATCAGGGGATCCTGAGGATTTCGCAACCCTCGATCTGATTTCATCACAGAATAACATTGGTCCTCCTGGTCTTCTGTTCTCCCTCCTACTCAAGACGTTGTCCTTTTCCCTTCCTGGCTACTGTTGTTCTGTTGTTTGAACAACAGTCATCCAATCCGTGTCCCTACATACAAAGATAGTGAAAGTTAATTTTTCATGCCAGATTTATCCAATTTGTTAATAATCGATTTTACCGAGCTTCTGCTATTATTTCTTCTAGATTTATTGCTAAAATAAAGATAAACACATGAAAGCAAATGCTTAATTAAGTTATTACGAGGAGAAAACATACATTTTCCTCAGCCCAACATTGTGTTCAGAACATGATATACAACATCACACACTCCAAGTTCCTCTTTCCCGACCATATGCTAGATATTAAACAAGTGAATTAGTTGATTAAGTTTTTTATTACTTTGAATAAGTCGTTTTAAATCATTCAAAAGTAAGTGCAATGGTGGACACTCGCAGCTAGCATAAGAAACCACGTGGTCAAAGAAAATGAAACTCACCTTCATGCCTCTAACAAAGATACCATGTGGTAAGAGAAAATAAAAATTGCAACAAAACCATTATATGAAAACCACAATAGCAACAGTTGTTTCAAGATTTGTTTCATTCTCTGGGAAATATGGAAGAAGAGATTCCTATGTGCTTGCATACCCTCACATTTTTGCCTCGAGAGATGTGGTCTATCACAATATTCTGAATTCTTAGTAACACTAGCTTGGTAAGAAGGGAATTTTCACCTCCAGAGACGCCGTCTGGCACAATAGTCTGAATTCTTAGTAACGATATCTTGGTAAGAATATTTAGGAATAGTTCGCTACTAATTCAATAGCATTTCAGTTGAAAATGGAGTTCTTTTTATCACAATCACTGAAACACTATTAGCGTTTCCTGAATACTGATGTGAAATCTGAGATTATATAAATTTTGGCTCTGATTTGTTTGAAACTCTATGGTCAAACGTTCACATGGGCAGTTTCAATGGCACTTGTCTCTGCGTTTTGGTAGGATCATAGTTGTGATTCAGTGGCATGTGTAGAAGGTACATAACATGTATGACTATTTCCTTGTGTAACTACAGTACGTCACTGGGTTTCAAGAATGAATCATAACCCGAATGCTTCTCTTATCTAACAGGTTGTGCTCAATTACTTAACTAAAACCTCTATTGACCAACAGTATGTGGAGTCAATGACGATTGTTCTATACTGGTTTACCAAGTTATGAATTCTTAGTGATTATAGTTTGGTAAGAATATTTAGGAACAATTCACTACTAATTCCATAGCGATTCAGTTGAAAATGGAGTTCTTTTTATCACAATCACTAAAGCACCATTATCTTTTGTTCTATCGAGGTTCCCATCCAAACTGGTGGCAAAGGTGGATATGTTGGCCGAGAACTGGTGGAAAAGGTGGAACTATGGTATCTCGATAGACTAATGTGCCTGCCCCAGAGTCGTAGACTAATGTGCCTGCCCCAGGGTCATAGATTATGGTAGTTCTTGCTGGTACTTGATTATTTTATGTTTCATAGTTTCTGATTGATTGTATTGATGATAGTATAGATTCATGTGTTTTATCTCTATGTATGAGGTTTTTGGTCCAGGGGGTTGATGATAGTTTGAGTGATTAAGTACGGACGAATGAGTTAGTTATCGATGGGTGGACGAATTTGATGTCATCGTACCTGTAGCGAAGGGCATCCATAAAGATGCCCAGAGCAGGTGAAAGAGTACCCCCCCCCCAAAAAAAAAAGAAAGAAAGATAGATTAGCGAATTATTAAAATTAGTCAATATTATGAGCAAAATGAGAATTAGAATTCGAATGATTAGCTTCAATTGTACTTTTCATGCTCAAATCCATGCACCTATAGGTGGTAGTATTGTATCCTCTTGATTGATGTCATGAGAAACTATTGATATGTTTCTGTGTTTATCACTATACGATTGTTTTTTTTCCATCCCTTAGTAAAGTGAAGTGAAAAATATTAAGAGTGAAGTTCAAATGATGTTGGTTGATTCATTAGTAAATTTGATTATAGATATCTACGTTAGATTTTGACCCCATTTTTGTTGTTTGTGGATTTACTTGTTGAATTTCTTTCTTCATTGATTTTTTTTTCACCTTCTCTTTCTATTACTAATAGCTAATCCTTATATTACTTAGTTTAGTTAGAAGAGTAAAGCTGTCCATTTGTAAAATGCCCAGTATTGTTTACAATTCAAATGATATAGACATGAGAAAAGCTACAATTGTATATCATAAGTAGGATTTCAAGCTTACATTAATAAATACCTGCAAATACATAATATCTATTTGTATTAATAGTATTATCATTGAAATTGCATTGAAAACACTGCAAGAAAAAATATAATAATTTAATCGATGAGGAAGATACAAATTTATATTTTGTATTATTGATTTATACATATTTATCATTTGTCTTTAAATAGGATTATAGGAATGTATTATAAGTAACCCTTTGGTAGAAGAGAAAGATTCAAGATTATAGGAAAAAGTTTCAAGATGCAAAGCATTGAAAACTAAACAAATTCCAAGATTCAAATAGAAGATTCAAGATGAAAAGCATTGTAAACTAAATAGATTTCAGTGTGAGGAATTTAGTTGTGAGTGATGTTGATGAATTGTCTACCTCTCATTCATTTCTATCTCTTGCAACACACCTCTCAAGAATATGCTCTCATCCATTTCTATCTCTTGTGAGACACCTCTCAAGAATATGCCATGCAGAACGATAGTGAAGCTGGAAGGAGACATTCCACAGTCAATTTCCATCGGCCCCTACCAACATTGGAGATCTGAGTTCTGCACTAGAGATCTGAGTTTAGGTCTCAGTTTTTTCTTTCAAATGGACTGCCACAAACTGGAGGCTAAAATCTTATGTTTCAACTTGAATACATGCTTGCATACGAGTTCTACAACATTTAGAAGATAGGTATGAAGGGTTCTACCTCATTTAGTATGAAGAGTTCTGAAGAGTTCTACAACATTTAAAAGGAAGTATGAATCCTTATATCCAAGAAGGAGGTGTTTGCCCAACTGTTCACAAGTAACAGATTATCAACCACTGCTTTCCCAGCTGTTAGCAAGTAGCATATTATTTGCACTTAGTAAGTTGGGTTGCCACATTTAAATTCAACATACAACCACTTGTCCCACTGGATAACTAATGAACAAATTTATAATATAACCAGTGAACCTGAAATATTTCATGAAACATTTAGTTTTAGTTAAAAGTTAATGAATTAATGTTAACATTCCTTCATTGGAGAGAAACTTGAAGTACATACATGCTCACTTAATCTTCTTATTGTAAGATACTTGCTGTTCTTTCCACAGGAAGAGGCCAAATAAGATGGTGAATTTAAAACCATCTTCGAACTTTAGTTAAAACAATCACGTAAAATAACATTTTCAAACTTTGACTTCAGACTTTGGCTAAATAATGAAATCACCATGATATAACCCTTGGTTTTCCCTTGGTTTTTGTGCCATTTTAATAGAAAAAACATCAATCGATTACTATAGTCCATGCCCGGCCTTTTGGGTAGGGACTATTATTATAGGATATATTTATTTATCACTAAGGATCATTTGAGAATATCAACTTTAATCAAACATATTTTAAATTTTCTTGTTTAATATAATGAAATTTGTTTATACTATTCTTAATTATTTTATCTTAAAAGATTGATAATATCTTATCTAAATCAATTATTTAATCTTTTTTTTTTTTATTTAATTGAATAATACTTATAATTCTTATGAAGTAAAAAAACATTATATCAATCCTTTCCAAAAACATCCATAAAAATAAAACTTATCCTTCAAAAAAAACCTCACCATCTTCTTGGAACTAATTCATTTTATATTATATCCATTTTGGAAAAAATTAAAAAATCACCAACTTGTTCCACATTAATGTGTGTATATATATATTAATATATATATATAATCTATTTATTAAAACCGGAAAAAAAATGAAAATCGCAAATCTCAAATCTTTTTTAAAACCCAAAAAAAAATTGAGATTTCTCTTTCTTTTCCTTCTCTTTTTTTTGTTTTTGTTTTGTTTTTGGCTATTTACAAGAATTAAGGAAAAGATACATAATCAATGTAATGAAGATAAATTTTACATAAACATCTAAAAAAAACATCATTTATTATGTCAATGAAATTTGAATTTGGATGGGAAGTTTATCATTAAACCATCCCAACCATCTCAACTATACTCCCACTAATCCATATATCTCATCTATTTGGGAAATCTTCCTTAATATACCCTTCCAAACATGATCCAAAGCATATTTTTGTTTCCAAATATAAAACCATGACATATTATTTTTCATAGATAAATCTATAAAGTTAAGCTATCCTTGTTCACACAATACCAAAGTAATTCATTTTTAAGGACAAGAAGCCCCTTACGCTTTGGTTTATAGATATTTTTCCAATGTTAGATTTAAGGCCATTTTTTCCACAACCCCTTGCATTTATCTAGATTTTTCTATCATTTTCATAATATCTTGTAGTTCTCTTTCATCTTTATAATCTCATCAAGGGTTATAAGAAATTAAAGAAATATGATATTGTTTATAAGATTGTATTAATGATAATAATAATGTCCTTTAAGATTAAAATAATTTATCGAACCTACAATATAAGAGATTATTTAGAATTCTTTAAAGTTTTATTTTTATTAAAAAAAAAAAACCATTGAAATAAACATTCCAAAATCGCCATATTTTTTGATGAGTTAAAAGAGCTAGAAAATTATTAGCATGACAAATATTTAGAAAAGTATATTGATATAAGTATAAGCCAAACAATATATGAAAAAACATTTTTTTATCTTCAATCATGTTATAGTCACATAACTGACAAACTCTTTCAACCCATGATATTTTAGGAATTTCACTATAAAACTCATTAAAATTTGTTCTTCTTTTAACAATATTTATTATATAAATATAATATAATTAAATATAAGAATTGATATTTACATATAATTATTTTAATTAAAACAATAAAACCAATGAAACATAAAATTCAAATATATAACAATTTGTTATTCTTAAAAGAAATTCTCCCACAATAAACCCTTTCCACTAGACCATTATTATTGACAACTAAAAGATATATATAAATAAATGTTGGGTAACTAATGTAAGGAAATTAAGAAAATTATAGTTATGCATGTGTTATTCTTAAAAGAAATTCTCCCACAATAAACCCTGTTATTCTTAAAAGAAATTCTCCCACAATAAACCCTTTCCACTAGACCATTATTATTGACAACTAAAAGAGATATATAAATAAATGTTGGGTAACTAATGTAAGGAAATTAAGAAAATTATAGTTATGCATGTGTTATTCTTAAAAGAAATTCTCCCGCAATGAACCCTTTCTACTGGACCATTATTATTAACAACTAAAAGGTATATCTAAATAAATGTTGGGTAACTAAGGTAAGGAAATTAAGAAAATTATAGTTATTAATTTGGATTAATAAAATATGTTAATAAAGAACTTTTGGATTTCATAATTATTTTTATGATCATATAAATCATGTGAATTTAGTGTAGATAGTTTGTAAGTGAATACTAACAAGAAGTTGTAACTTGACAAGGGTTGAGACATCTTGAGACACATCCCATTAATGATCATTTGAAGGTCTTACGCAAGGAGGATGACTGCCCCTCAACACTCATCACAATGGGCCAAATATAGACTTTACCCCCCACTTGTTTTGTACCTAAGACTTCTGAGGAAAAGATACTTGTTCTTAACCATTAAGCCCATTCAAGTTGTAAGTATTTTCTATAGTTAATCAATTTATCTAATTCTTTGAGATAGATTGAGGCCTTTAAAAAAAAATCTATTACTTTTAATCAAATTATATCATCCATCGATTGGAAATGACAAATACAAATAAATATGAAACATGTCTATCCTTCTACAAGGTCGTAGGTTCAAATCCAGAGGAATTAGAATATGTACATCTCCATAAATTTTAGTAATCAAATTGCTATATGGAGACGATCACTTGTCTCATAAACAAGGGGGTCGCATACACTAATTTGATGTATAGCTTAACTATAACCTTGACATTACATTAGTATTATTATAATATTATTATTATCATCTCATGATTTTTAATTCTTTATTTACTAATTTAAATAACATACTAGGAATGGGGAAAAATAATAAAGATATATTTTCCTATCTAAATTCTTTTTTTTGTAAGCTTAGGATCTTATATTATACTAAAAAATATGTACAATGCATAATACATATAGGTGTCTTGATCAAATTTGTCTTACTAAAACATAAACCATGCGAAAAAGTATGATCAAGGATAAAGCTAAAATGTATCAAACTATATCACAAAAGGCCATGACAGAATTGGTATGACCATGCTCCTTGAGTACGATGTTGCAAAATGAGGCTATGGGAACCATACTTTCAAAGATAAAACTTTAACATGCGTGAAAAGATAAAAACCATATATAACTTTTGAGCTTACTATTATTGGCATGTTGCCACGTGGATATCATGCCCACTAGCCTGTGGGAGTATGATGCAAGGCTCTACCTTGCAAACCCAGAATCTTTATACACCATGCTTATAAACATGCATCTCAGCATTTAAAATTGGCATCACTGGGGAAAAAAAAGAAAGAATCTGAGCCATCTGATTGCATTTGTTGTAATTTTTGAAATCATCAATTCCCCTCTTTAGCACCGTTTTCTTGGACAATCATGGAAAACAAGCTTATACATACATCAGTAGATACACTGGAAGAAATGAATAAAAAAAAAAGGCAATTTGAGGAAGCTTGCTAGGGCGATCAACCTTTCACGTATAGGTTGTGCAATGAAACAAAACTCCAGGAAGGTTTTCTATAAGGAAGCTACCATGGCTGCTCTTCAAGATACAAGTTCAATAGAATTCCTCAACTTGCACTAAATTTATTCATAGATACCGCTAACTAATAGAACTAAGAGCTCGGCGACAATGACATTAAATAAATGACAAATATTAAACAACCTGTGAAGCATTTATTGAGGCCTGGTGCTTGAACGCACTGTTACACCGTGAAGAAACTTTGTAAACCCGTGGAAACTTAGTTTCTCGTCAGTGCTTCTGATCCAATCATGTAGAACCGTATGTGCAGTAGGTGCAAGGTTCATTTCTCGAGCTAATTCCTCAACTGAAATAACCTTATTGCCCTCCTGTTCAAAGAATTCATATGCAGTGCTTGTAATCTGCTCCGGCAATTAACATACCTTCCATCGAATGAAAGAACTTACCTTTCCATCCAATTGAATTCTCCAGTGTTTATTGTTCCTTTCTTTGGTATTACACTTTATAGATTGATTACAGCGCTGACATTCCATTTACAATTTGAATTGGTTTTAAAATATGAAACCGAAATGGATTCACAGGGATTCTTGACAGAAGTTTACATTAATAGCAAACCAATCGAAAAGAACAATCTTATACCAAGGTTCGATACAAACCAAGGATTAAAATACAACACTCTTACGCGGAGATTAATGTCTTGTACATTCAATGGTTATGCATAGCGATTCTCACAGAAGTCGATGTGAATTCAACACATATATTGATTATTTCTTCATAAATTCAATCATACCATGAACTTCAGAAAATTAAATTCTCATTAATACACAATACTTACAACAACATTCTCCTCCTTGGCCTGATTTTCAAAGCATTCGCCCCTTTTTCAACCTGCCCGAAGGCTTCCAAGTAGAAACCCCTGCTCTCTACTCACACTCTCACTCACAATCTCAGTCTCTGTCTCTCATCTTCAATGTCTTTGAGGCTTGATAATTTATAATAATTTAGAATGATCTATTCTAAGTTTAATCCCTTCAACTTCTCAAAAAAAATCCTAAAATCACTCAAATAAAAGCTCTAAAGCTCTACATGTAATGCATACATATGACAAAAATCCTCTTGAGGCTTTATTCCATCTTTTCTCTGTTTTAAAATAGAAAAGCCTCCTTATCACTTAATGATCCACATCCATTCCTTTAATGCCTAAAATCTCTCCCTAGTTTTATTTATTTATTTTGAGAGTATCTAATTAAATCATACTTAAAAGCCTAAATATTAAACTGACTTGGAACTTAGGAAACTAATTCCAAAAATGCATGAGCCCCCTATGTCTACTATTTACAATGATTTCCCTTGGGCTGAATGCTCCTGCATCAAACTCCCAAGGTAGAAAATATTCATGATCTCCTGATCATGTGTCTTCTGGTCTTAGTTTTCCTGGATCCCACACTTTGTTTTGCAAGTCATCATGTGCTATTGCTCGCTGCCTTCTTCCAGGTTTCCACACTTTATGTTGCATCGCTCTACTAGCTGTGCTCTCAAAATCTTCTTCTGTCTTTCTTTTGCTACTTCCCTTTTGTTTTATCGCTGCTAGCCTCTTCCAGGATACTTTCATCATCATCCGCCTCATCAGTTCAATTTCTTTGTCTAACAGATTTTCTCCAGCATCTTCATTAAGACCTGTACTCACAAAACAATTGTTAGAATAAAAATCATAAGGCATCAGTGCCTTACTTCCCTCTGCCAGCATTTCAGTATACTGATCCCAATCATTCTTGAGATTATCACTCAGTCTATCCTCAGCATCATCTTTTCCGAGAATGCATCTGTATTCTGGTTCATAAAAATGAACCTCTTTGTTTTCATTCATCTCTGTCTTTATATTCTGAATACTTATCTTATGTACTTCTAGTCTCTTCTCTAGAACACTTAACTCATGCCATAAACCTGTCATCTCCTTTGAGAAACTTTCTGTGCAATCTTCAATACTTTCACAAGCCAAGCTTCATGTTGTTACCATCTCATCATCTGTTATCAGAACATAATTCTGATTCTCAACTCCTGCAATAAACTCAGTTATTTGTCCATCACTTAATAAAAACAATTTGTCATTATCAGCATTTATAACAAATTGATCATCATCATGTATCATCCTTGCATTCATACATAAACTTTCAGTTTGCACAAAATGTTCAATAGTATCAGCTGTTACTTCCCTTATCTGCGCTTCAGACTGATTCTCTTCTTCAACATCCACAAGAACTTCCTCTTGTGCTGTAACAGTTTCACAAGATTGCACATCCTCCTCAGTAAAACCTGTAATCACATCACAATTGTCAGCTACAAAAATACATGGTTTTACATTATCCAGCTGATCTGGATTTACCCAATAACTCAAGAAATCATCAATGATCTTCTCTTCTGTTTCACCAATGGAAACCTCCTCTGCACCTGCAAACATACACAACTCATCAATTTTAAAACCACAAGACTTTTTAGTCTTTACTGCTTCCTCCAACATTTTCCTTTGAACATATCTGTGTGTCGAATCTTCAAATTCCATCTTTGGCTCAAGAACTCTAAGTCCCTTTTTCAACAAGGCAATCACAATTTTCCTCAACCTCCTCTGCAATTGTCGCCAAATCACTCTCTTTCCCTTCAGTGGAAAGATCCATTTTCTATTCTGGTTTTCCTGCTCTTGCAGCCATTCTTCTAGTACCTGCAACTGTACATTTATTACTGCGATCTTTCTTTCTTGGACTTCTGCAGTCATCTCATCTCTGTGGCATTTCTCTGAACCTCTTCTTCCTCTAGAAAAACTCCCTCTGCCTCTTGCATCACCTCCTTTGGGTGCATGCTGGGTTGAGCTACTACTAGCTCCTTCTTTAGGTGTTGTAGATCTTCCATTACCACCTTGACTTCCTTTTCCTCTGAAAGTCTCTCTCCCTCTGGCAGACTGCTTTCTCATGAGTTTCTCACTCACCATGAGTTGTAATAGCCTCTACAACATCAATCTCTCTTGCTGCCACTTACCTCACCAAGCTCTCCTCACTCAGTCTTTTGGTAAGTACTGGTTCACTGCTTCTGGAACCTCTTGATCACTCCTTTGCTCTCTCTAGGCTATCTCTTCAACTCACTTTTCTCTTCAGGACACTGCAATTGTCCTCCCTATCCAGCCTTCAGCTGAATGTCAGGTTCACTGCCATCTTCTCTGCAACCATAAACTTCATTTACAAATTTCAAATCAAAAAAATAATCTCACCTCTTAAGATCTTGCATGATCTTGTTTTCTTTCCACTTCTGCAATCTTCTTCACTGCATTTGTGTATGCTTGCATATTAAATTTAAAATCTGATCTTCCTTTCCATCATTCATCACACATTCAAAAACACACTTTAGTTTTCGACAAAACCTTTTGTTCTCATTCAGAAAAAAAAAAAAACAAATATCTTCAAAAGAGCATTCTAGCTCTGATACCACTAATGATGCAAGGCTCTACCCTGCAAACCCAAAATCTTTATACACCATGCTTATAAACATGCATCTCAGCATTTAAAATTGGCATCACAGGGGAAAAAAAAAGAAAGACTTTGAGCCATCTGATTGCATTTGTTGTAATTTCTGAAATCATCAATGCCCCTCTTTGGCACTGCTTTCTTGGACAATCATGGAAAACAGGCTTATACATACATCAGTAGATACATTGGAAGAAATGAATAAAAAAAAGGCAATTCCAGGAAGCTTGCCAGGGCGATCAACCTTTCACGTATAGGTTGTGCAATGAAACAAAACTCTAGGAAGGTTGTCTATAAGGAAGCTACCATGGCTGCTCTTCAAGATATGAGTTCAACGGAATTCCTCAACTTGCACTAAATTTATTCATAGATACCGCTAACTAATAGAACTAAGAGCTCCGCGACAATGACATTAAATAAATGACAAATATTAAACAACCTGTGAAGCATTTATTGAGGCCTGGTGCTTGAACGCACTATTACACCGTGAAGAAACTTTGTAAACCCGTGAAAACTTAGTTTCTCATCAGTGCTTCTGATCCAATCATGTAGAACCGTATGTGTAGTAGGTGCAAGGTTCATTTCCTGAGCTAATTCCTCAATTGAAATAACCTTATTTCCCTCCTGTTCAAAGAATTCATATGCAGTGCTTGCAATTTGCTCCGGCAATTAACATACCTTCCATCGAATGAAAGAACTTACCTTTCCATCCAATTGAATTCTCCAGCGTTTATTGTTCCTTGCTTTGGTATTACACCTTATGGATTGATTACAGCGCCGACATTCCATTTACAATTTGAATTGGTTTTAAAATATGAAACCGACATGGATTCACAGGGATTCTTGACAGAAGTTTACATTAATAGCAAACCAATCCAAAAGAACAATCTTATACCAAGGTTCGATACAAACCAAGGATTAAAATACAACCCTCTTACGCCGAGATTAATGTCTTGTACATTCAATGGTTATGCATAGCGATTCTCACACAATTCGATGTGAATTCAACACATATATTGATCATTTCTTCATAAATTCAATCATACCATGAACTTCAGAAAATTAAATTCTCATTAATACACAATACTTACAACAACATTCTCCTCCTTGGCCTGATTTTCAAAGCATTGGCCCCTTTTTCAACTTGCCCGAAGGCTTCCAAGTAGAAACCCCTTCTCTCTACTCACACTCTCACTCACAATCTCAATCTCTGTCTCTCATCTTCAATGTCTTTGAGGCTTGATAATTTATAATAATTTAGAATGATCTATTCTAAGTTCAATCCCTTCAACTTCTCAACAAAAATCCTAAAATCACTCAAATAAAAGCTCTAAAGCTCTACATGTAATGCATACATATGACAAAAATCCTCTTGAGGCTTTATTCCATCTTTTCTCTGTTTTAAAATAGAAAAGCCTCCTTATCACTTAATGATCCACATCCATTCCTTTAATGCCTAAAAGCTCTCCCTAGTTTTATTTATTTATTTTGAGAGTATCTAATTAAATCATACTTAAAAGCCTAAAATTAAACTGACTTGGAACTTAGGAAACTAATTCCAAAAATGCATGAGCCCCCTATGTCTACTATTTACAATGATTTCCCTTGGGCTGAATGCTCCTGCATCAGAGTAGGAGGATTTGGATTGGTAGGAGGAGGCTGTGCTCTATTTGGGAGAAGATCTTCTTCTAGGCATTGTAGTCACCCATCCATTATCTGATATTAAAATAGGATCTCACCCATTCTGAGGAGGAGCTCGTCTTTGGTTACACTTCGATATGAACAAGACCTTCCTCAACAAATTCTTGATGCGCTAGTACAAATCAACCATGTATACATATTTATTTCTTCTTGCTCTAGGAGTTTCCAAATATGGAACCCAATTTCCAACCTCTTCCAAGACTTCAGAGTTTGACAAATTTTGTGATCGTAAACCAATTCATGCTCCATGTGTGATAAGTCCCCCTACATTATCAAGGGAATGTGTTCTTAAAATATCTTTGTTGATGCTTGAGCTTGTGTGCAGGTGTGGGAGTGACCTTCCTACCCATGCTCCCCCCGCCCCCGCACTTCCCCTCGAGCAAGATCATTCCATGGGGATCAGTGAGGAGTGAAGAAAATCACTACAAAGATAGGAACCACTGAATAGGAAAAATCCAAAGAAAAGAAGAATGGAGGCTTGCACTGGAGAGCGAGAAGAAAGTAGAGAGAGTTATGGAAAGGAAAAGAAACAACCAAAAGAGAAACACCAACCAAAAGGACCAAAGTTAGGCCACCAACTAGATGATCCCAAAGCGTTATATATAACTATAAACTTATAGAAAGGAGAGACCAAATAGAGCCACCACAATAAACTTGAGCATTGTTGAATTGAAATTGTAAAGAAAAAAATCAATTTACTAGGTTACGCTTGTGGTGAGGTTGGTTGCTAAGTTGAGCAAGAGGAATCTAACTAGAGGAGGTGAGAAAAGTCCTTAGAGAAAGGGATTATGCCAGGAAGGTGTAGTCATTCAACCCGATGTGTGACTAGACTATCTTTCACAATGTTGTTTCCTTCTAGAATGTCAAATTTACCAGAGAGAGAAGAGGTACGAGTGCTTACGAATAACCACATTGCTATATAGATTCTGAACATTTCCAATCCTTTGACAGAAATCTTGTCGAAGTGAATGGCCATCTTTAGACTTGATTATGCAGAGTAAATGCCCTAGAGTGAGTGACTCCTTAGGGGCCAAAGAGTGTGTGTAAAAATTTAATACAAGAGCCATGTGTTGACAAAGTTGTTGACACAGTATCTACCAACATCTCAACTAAAGTACCTCATTTGGTTGGCTCTTTAATAACTTGGGGATCTACACTAGTGTGGTGTAGCTCAACTTTATCACCCCATTAAAACATTTTCCTATATAAATTTACTTATATTATAAACTTTTAAAATTTAAAAATATCTTCTTCTTTTTCAAATAAATAATATGACTTATTTCATCATTTTTATTATCTTATTTTTCTTCCTATTATTTATTGATATTTTGATTAATTCATAATACAATTCTAAAATAAATATCCATAAATATAATATTAACATTATTTAAATATTTTTTAAATAATTTAAACCCACTCATTTTTTTTATGTTTTAAAATAATCAAAATTGATAACACATTTTGAAATAAACTATATTCGTTAATTTTAAATTATTTTTCAATAATTTAGTAACTTCCGCAAATTCTAAAACCAAAACCAATGATTATGCTTACAAAGGAGTATGAACATAATCATGCCAAATTCCAATACAAAAGTATATGAATCTTTTTAAATTATTTCTTGATAGAATGCAAACTCTCCAATAAATATCTCATATGCAATGTACTTCGAGAAATTACAAGGCTACATCAAATATTCCCCATCCACTAAATGAAATAAAATGGCTATGAAAACACTTTAGCACATAAGTCGAAAGTGATTTTTTGAAAAATATGTTCGAAAGTCCATGTCACTAATGAGAGCTATTTCGATGACCCTTTTATTGATTTCTCTGGAAAAATATGTTTTTTACTTTAATAAGAATCCCTTAATCCTATTACATTTGGAAGGAACTTTTTTTATTCTCATTCTTATTTGAAAAGGGCATGGGCATCTTAGACTTTGAAACAATCGACTTGTAAGACATTTGAGAAAGGGCTCCTCTACCCCTTCATCCTATTACATTTGGAAGGAATTATTTTAATTCTCAATCCTATTTGGAACCTTAAGACATTAAGAAAGATCCCCTCCTTTGATTTATGCCATAAGTGTCTTAAGTTGTTAATAATTACTTTTTATTAAATAACAATCAAAGCCTTCAACCTTCTCACACATTTACTCTCCATTTGTGAGGTGGGTGATGGTTACTTTTTATGATAATGGTCTAACTTTGTAGCCATCATTAGAATTCCCCAAGTATATGTGAAAACCCTAAGCCTTCAAGCTTCTCACTCATTTTAATCTATGTTTGTACTAAAATAAATTAATCTTTCATCATGGAAACAATAGACACAACATGCATAATACTGGTTATTCTCTACTAGAATTGAGATTTATTTGTAGAGATACAAACATAGATATAACAGTTGTCTTTTAATGAAGATTGATTGAATAAACTAGATACATATGATCATTTTTCTACCCAACTATACCATTCAATACATATCCATACCTTCATGGGGCTATGAGCATACAATGGTGAAGGAACAAAGTTATAGGTTTACAACTCACGTAATATTATTACTCAATTTCTTTTATGGTTCAACTAATCCATTGATATGAATTTACAAAGGGAATAAAATAAAATATAGGTTTATAATGAAAAAATAGAGATAAAATAAAGCTTGAATTCTATTAATACATGAAATGTGTTGAAACTGTAAATAATGTGGAATAAAACAAACTTGTTTGAATGGTGGTAGATTATCTTTGAGAAGAGTTGTGATAGCTACACACATTCACCAAAGCATATCACAATGAGGCCAAAATTCCCTTTTAACATAAAGAAGCAATGAGGAAACCCTAAACATCCAAAACTTGAACCATAGGAGATGAAACATCAACAGTTTTGTGGCCCTAATGGGCTCAATTGGTACATGAATTTTCTGGGGTTGTATCTTTTGCATATGATTTGTGTTTGGCATGCTTAGTAGCTTGTTGGAAAGGTCTAGCCAAAAAGTACATATTATGATTGGACCTAAGCTAGATGCTACCTCCATCTCCTAGGTCGTTCCCATGTCAAGAAAACATTGTTTAGGACCTCAAAATGACCCTCAAAGTTTAGGACTAAAAAAACTGTAGAAAATTTTCCAAGATGGAGAATTGTGCTTTAAGCTAGTGGAATAGGTGGGCAGGCATTAATATCCACTTGGATCAATCCTCCCCTCTTAAAGATAAATGGTATCCATTGCATTGAAGATCCCCATCAGATGGGGAAATTTTTACTGAACTTGGACTTAGGTGAGCCATTTTCCTTGGTGCAGGAGCTTCTATGCTTTGACAACTTGATAACGATAAATTATTTATTTGCAAGTGCCCTTAACCTATGTTTCCATGATCTAATCAATAGTTTCTTGTCCCATATAGTCGAAGTTAAGCTATATAAGGTTCAACTACATTTCTTTCTTTGATGTGCCCAAGAATGGTGGAGAGTATGGCTGAAGGAGGTCCAAATTGACCATTCAGTGTAAGCCAAGGAATTTTGTAGTACTTAGGTCAAAATCATTATCACCCACATCATTGGTGATAGTGTAAGGTCCATAGAAAAGTGGATGAAGCTTTCAAATGGGCTGTATAAGGTGTTATTTCTCCAAATGCAACCAAAACTTGTATCACACCTGGAATTTGTGTGGCACCTACTATTTATCATGGCAATGCTTTTACTTAGTATGTATTTTTCTAAAATATGATGGACTTGTTGATGGATGTGTTAAATCCCTTCAATGAATTTTGTGGCTTTGTCATCCTTAGAGTTAGCATGGGAATATTCTTCTTCTGTGGATGCAACGGGTAGTGTTACATCAATAGGACCCATTGGTTGAAATCCTAGGCCCACCTGAAAGGGGATGTGGCAAATCAAGTTATAGAGGGCTCTGTTATAGCTATGTTGAAAATAGGGGAGACTTGCATTCCATGTGCATGTTTTCTTGGAGTTTTACATGCACAATATATGAATGATCATCTTGTTTATGACCTCTATTTGGCCATTGGTTTGGGGGTGAAAGGCAATGGATCTAGTGAGCCTAGTGTCTAGGATCCTACTATGCCAATGTGATATGATTGGTTGTGATATCCCAAACTCTACCCACACCTATTCAAAGAAGGCCTTGGTAGTGGCCTTTTCTATGATATTCTTCTTGCAGGTTGTCAAAATGACCATCTTAGAAATTTATCAGCAACAATGAATACATATTCATTCCCCTGTTTGGTTAAAGGAATATTAGACTTGTAGTTGCATGCAATATAGGTACTAATATACTTACTGACATCCTATTGAATTTTCAGCCAATAGAAATAATTTTGTAGAACATACCCTACCGTTTCCATGCCAAAATGTTCTACCATCCAACTGTAATCATCTTCCCAAATCAACTTTACATGATCACTTGAAGGAACATCGAGATGGCCTAGATGGCATAATAGTCCATCCAAAATATTAAAGTCAACAATGATCATGCCTATGCTCAACATTTGGTAGGTGGTACCAAAGTTATGATCACTCTCATAGAGTTAGGGTCACCTAAAGGCTTCATGTCTTAAGGAGTGGAGCACTATGGTTAGTGTTTCAATTGGAAGTCAACTCAGGGAGTCTGTTATGCAATTGATACTTCTTTTCTTACATTTGATATCGAGATGAAATTGTTGCAATTGTATGGACCACTTTTTATGGTAGTCATTCTATAGGATTCCTTATGTTTGCATGAACTAAAAAGGCTTGTGATTAGTATGGATGGCTATCTCCTTCCCGAGAATGTAATACTTCCATTGAGGTAGGTTGTACAATGTAATACATTTCTTTGTCATATTTGGGGTATTTAAGATGAAATATGATAGTGTATCACTATGTTCGGCCATCAAATGGTTGTGTTGAGTGAGAAAAGTGTTGACATCATAGTCTAAAGCATCTGTCTCAATCTCAAAAGGTTGTTACATATTGGGTAACGAAAGAACTGGGACTAACCACAAGAAATGTTTTAGATCATGGAAATATTTCTGTTGCGACTTTCCGAACACAAAAATTTCTTCACCACAACACTTGGTCACTTGGATTAGGGCCAATGCAATATGGCAGAATCCCAAAACAAACCTGTGATAGAAGTTGGCTAGCAGAATCCCAAAAAAAACCCACGATAGAAGTTGGCAAGGCCTAAGAAGCTCCAAAGCTCAATTAGTGTGATCAAGGTTGTTCAACCATGCATGACATGAATCTTGGATAGATCCACATGCACACCATGCTCATCAACTATGTAGCCTAGGTATTCGACCCTATTCATGTTGAAGGAGCGTTTTTCCAAGTTAGCATATAGCTTGTGCTGCTACAAAATGTGAAGGACCTGCTCATATGTTGCAAGTGTTCTACCGAAATCTTATTGAAGATGAGGATATCATCTAGTATATATACCACCACAAACAAATTGGTGAAAGGGAACAACATATCATTCATTGGCCTTACGAAATTTTTTAGGGAATTTTTAAAAACAAATGGCATGACCAATTATTCAAAAAGACTTTCTTTGGACTTGAAAGTAGTCTTCCATATGTTAATTTGTTATATTAGGACCTGGTGGTAACCATAATTTAAATCAATCTTATTGAAGTACTTCACCCTCTTGATTTGATCAAGATGGTCATTAATTTGGGGAATCAGGTTCTGATTCCTACCTATGATTTTTTTAGGGTTCTGTAATCAATGTAGATTCATCAAGTCCCATATTTCTTCTACACTAGCACAATTGGGCTTCTGCAGGGTGACGAACTCAGTCTAGTGTGCCCATTTCATTGTAGCTCTTAGATTTGGCACTTCATTTCCCCATTTTCCATAAGAGATTGAACATATATTAGTCCATTGGGTATAGGTGTGCCAGGGGTTAGATCAATTGAATGCTTGACCTAATAGTGCAAAGATACTCTAGTGGGTGAGAATAAATCTTTGTATTCTTCTGCGACCTTGCCCACATGTTTCTGCTATGTGGAGAGTCCTTATGTGTAGGCCATGGATGTGGTTGCAAACCTCTGTTCACTTTGAGAGTGAATTGGGAAGAAGAAAAATTTCCTAGTCTGGGAGATGACCTTTGTGCATTGTTTAGTAGAGATTAAAGAAATGGTGATAGGTGCAACTACCTCTAGTACCCTATATAGTCGTCTTCCCAAAGTAATGATAACACTATAAGGCATAGATTCATATACAACATGGCACTTCCACAAGTATGGTTTTCCTAAAAGGACATCACATACTTCAAGCGGGGAAATAGCACACAATACCACATCCTTGAAGGGATTGATGCCATGGGGTAGGTAACACAATATGTTGATCTGGAGATATTTCCATTGGTGGATCCACTTGATGGTGTATGGTTGTGGATGTGGTTTTGTCAGTAGGTCACTTGATGAGCTCTACTAAGATGAGTTTCTTTTGACATATACTACTGGCAATGAACTCCAACGGATCACCCTTTATGTACATATACGAGTGAAAAAGGAACTCACCTTTCTTTGATTCTTCGGGTTCATTTTGATATACGTTAGTGGTAGTGACAGTGGCATTGGGTTATACATCAATGATTCAATTCCCATTTTCTAAATCTTATTTAGTGTTGGAACATGCATCTGTATTTTAGCTTAGCCACTAATGACTACTTTGAGTGACATTCATTAGTGTTATGCATAGGGTTCGTATGGAACTCACATCACTCTCTCGTGTATTTTTGTCTTCCCATTACCCTTCATTATTTCTAGTTTAGGTAGGTTGTCTTAGGGTGGTCCATCCTGGATTTTTCCTTTGTTCTATGGGTTGGGGCTACCTTTTCTCGAATTCCACTATGAGTAATTATTAAATCCAAAATCTCACTTATTTTGTTTAAATTTCTACTTGATTTTATCAACATATTGTCGTTGTCACACCCAATGTGGGGATGTGCAAAAACTTCATATTTTTATGAATGTATTTGTGTAGACTGCGAAGGTACTTGAGCACATATGATTCTAGGATTCTTTTGTACCTATCTTGGTGTCTAAGGTATGGATGATATTTGTGAACCATGGCACTGTTTGGTCCCTCTCCTACTGTAGTCTGGTCCATCTCATGTACTAGTCATCATAGTTTCAACATGGTAATATTTTTTCTTAATAACATCCATGAAAGAGCCCCAAGATGGTATGACCACAAACATTGTGCATTCCTCTATGGCCTTTTTCTAACAATAAGTCTCCCACCAATCCTTGATAGGACAACCATAATGAGCGCAAAGGTAATCTTTTCTCTATCAGAAACAAATGTGGATAGAAAAATTTCCTTTTAATAGATTTAACCATTTATTTAGATCATCCACATATATTTGTCCTTCAAATACACGAATATCATAACTAACATGTACCTTGAATAGGGAAAAACCTCTGAAGTGGTTGCCTAATGAAGATGTGTTGCCTATT
The DNA here is from genome assembly GCA_000404065.3 of Pinus taeda. Taxonomy (NCBI): domain Eukaryota; kingdom Viridiplantae; phylum Streptophyta; class Pinopsida; order Pinales; family Pinaceae; genus Pinus; species Pinus taeda. The sequence continues at coordinate 278,586 of APFE030200830.1, read as the reverse complement.
GGAAATCATCGAAGAATCTAGGAAGATTTATTCATCATCTGGTTCATTTTTCACATGAGGGTTTCCTCGAGCAACCATTTAATATGATCTTCTACTCCCTCATATTTATTTTCTTCTTCCATAGGAGGCCATAGGGGTCGATAAGGATGGTCTTGCAAATCCTCAAGTAGTTTGAGTCCAAAATCCTTATACCCTAACCTCATTGGGTATATGCACAAAAAAATGATAAAGAGAAGACTACTATAATACCACTGATCCAAATTTATAAAGGGAATGAAATGAAATACAAATTTATTACAAAAACACAAAGATACAATAAAACTTGACTTCCATTAATAGATGGAATGTGTTGAAACTGTAAATAATGTGGAATGAAACAAAAATCACTCTAATGGTGGTAGCTTATCTCTGAGAAGAGATATGGCAGGTACATGCATTTTTCTAGAGAACATTTTCTTTAATTGTGCTTTGAGCTAGTGAAATAGGTTGGTGGTCATTGAACTCCACTTAGACTATCCACTCACTACAAATAATTTCAAGTATCTCACCTAGACATCAAATGTTTACAACACCTTGTTTCACAACCCATATCCCTATACAACATAATGAATAACTTTCCTTTCTTTGTTGAATGGTCCCTCAAGAATATTCTACCCTTCCAATGCTCTTCAATGTAGGTAGAAAATTCCAATCCATTGAATTATTTTTAAGAATAAAATGGAATAAGAAAACTTCACTCTCAAGTAGTTAGTGAGAATAAATAATCAATAAGTGAATCATTCCTAATTTTCCCATCCTTATGTTCATATAAAACATTTCTACCTTCCCCATAAATTTTGTAAATTCATTTTTGCAATATTCGTTTTTAGTCATTTTCAAATTTGTTGTTATAGAGAATTGATAATGCAACAAAAGAAGCAGAGAGCATATTAAACTTGAGAATGAGAAATTATGGGATGCTTTACCATAGGGTGGGAGGATGAAGTACTCTTTAGTTTCTCCTTTAAAATGAGTGCACTCAACCCATTCTCTATATCCCCCCCCAATGTTTGCAAATTCATCTTTCCTAATGTTAATTTTGGTCCTTTTCCAAATTTGGTTCCTTTTGTTTATGTGATTAGAGGAATTGGAAATGGGTCTGGTTTCGTACTCACATGACATGAGGTCAAATCCAACCACTACCACTTTAACCCCTAGGTTTCTGTGTATTCCCCTTCTAGATACAAAAATAAGTTAATAATATTTGAACCTTGAATCTCTTGGTACATAACACTTCATTTTCACGGGGCTTTCCAATTGAACCACCCCTCGAGGGCTCCAAAATTGGTTCTTGAGTAAAAATGAATGTAGAACATAACTTGAGAAGTGGACAACATATTGAATATGAGAACAATAAATGACGGAATATTTTTCCATGGGGTAGGAGAATGATGTACTCTTACATTTCCCCTTAAAGGTGATACTTAACCCATGTTCTAATAAGTACATGAGAGATAATTCTTCATCACCAATCTCCATAAGCATTCAATGATTGGTATTTTAAGTGAAAGAAGATGAATGAACTCATTTAAGGCATCTATTGGGAAATATATGAGTTCATTCTCAAACACCTGGAAAAAGATTATGACTTTCCCCTCAACCTCCCTTTCCTCTTCCGGACTTGTGCTCTCCACAACCATCTTAGACCATTATATATATTATTCCAACATCAATATTTACATAGTGATAGCATTAAGCTCACCATGGGAAGACTGCCACATGGTCAATAAAAATTTGGCATAATTTTTAACATTTTATCAGCATTATTTTGATGATTGCATGATGACATTATAATGAAGTGAATCATCCTAGTTCATTGGGACATTTTCGTCAAACCTACAAGGCATAAACCCTATTTCCACACTTTCTACGTTGAAACAATACCACATGGTAATTGGGAAGATTTAATTCCCCAAAATTTCACCGAAATAGATGATCATAGTTGTGGTGGATCATTTTATGTGCAACATTCATTACTTCCACATGGCATTTATAAATAGGTTCAATATGATAGGATTCATCAGAAATTCAATGCATATAGTGATGCAACTTTGTAACATTCCTCGATAACCTACAAAGGCATATTATTGTGCCTCTTTTTTTTAGTTCTTGTGTTGGTGCTATGTATGTGTGAGTGCCCTCTAAATTGCAATAACTCATATATAGGCACATATTTGCATAAATGACAATTGTAAATTGAAAGCCATATGTCGTTTACATAAGTACATGGGTTATTGAAACATAAATAAATTATTATCAAAGAAAAATACTTATCATTTTATTGTTACCAATTAGTTGCATACCTCAAAAATTCCTCCCAACCATATACCTTACTACTCATTTTCTCTCAATAGTAGGTCACCCCCGGGCTGGGGCTTCAAATCCATTGTGAAATATCTCACCCGAAAGTAGGTACGTGTTCAGTAAAATAGATAAATATTTCCAAGGTACCAAAACCCAATAGCATTCAACCTAGAGGCTCACCTCCCCCGTCAACCTACACCTAAGTAGTGCACCTCCTTCTCTATACTTGTAGTCCCTCGGGTTGTACCACTACCTCTAGGGTGTCTAACTCATTCAGACAGGGATGTCTCAGATTCTTGTGGCTCCAAGAGTTCCTACTTCCCTCATGGGCCTCCAGTTACACTCCAGACCCTCATATCACACCATGGTAGCATCCAACCCATAGTCTCACATCCCCCATCATCCCGCACATGCAAGTAGTGCACATGCTTCCCTGAAGTCATAGCCTCTTGGCCTATGACACTACCTCCATGGTGACCAAATTAGTTGACTAGGGTTGTCCAAAGCACTATGTCTCCAACAATTCTTGTGACACCATACAAGAAAATCTCGCCCCCAACCCTCCTATAGCAGCGACATCCTTACTTTTATGTGCCTGTCATTCCTTTAACACTTGGCACCCCATAAAGTCACTTGATGGAATTTTTATATTTATTAAGTCATATGAGCCCCCTCTCTATGAAAATCAAATATTATCCCCCCATATAATTTTCATCTTATTTGGTTTACAACAATAATATATTTATTAGTGTGCATGAAATATCATTTTTACAACACCAAAAATTTATTCTTGACTTGGAACCTAATTAATATGTGCCAAATCACCAACCTAAGCTTTTTATGTACATGTTATTTAGAATCCCAAGGTCGAGTTGGAGTGCTACATTCCCCTCCCCCTTATTTATGCATTGTCCTCAATGCATCACACACACAACATGATTATGTAAAAAGGTGAGGGTACTCTTCCCTCATTTCATATTCATGCTCCCATTTAACATCTTTAGGATTGAAATGTGTCCACTGCACCTTTACCAAGGCAATGGCTTGATTCTAAAGCACTATGACATTATTGTTCAAAATTTTTATTGGTTGGACTTGAAAGTTCCTGCCAAGCTCCACCTGAATCATATTCTAGTTAATTACATGGTTAGCATCAAGAACATATTTTTTAAGAAATTAAATATAAAACATATTATGAACATGCATGGATTCTAGCAATGCAATCCTATATGCAATTGCACCAATCCTTTCCAGGATTTCAAATGGACCACAATATCTAGCTGCCAACTTTGCATAGCTACCTAATTTTAATGAACTTTTATTTTTCTTAACTTCCAAGAAGATATGGTTTCTAACTTTAAGTTCCCTATTTAACATGTTCTTATTTGAATAGCTTTTTTGTCCATCTTGCGAAGCCTTCAAATTTTGTTTGATTTTTATTGTTTTCTCTTCCATTTCCTTGAGAAGTTTTGGACCAACAATGGCCCTGGCAATTGGATTGTCCAAAATTACAAGCGTGTTACATTTTTTTACCATACAAAGCTTCAAAATTTCTCATGTCCAAATATTATTGGTACCCATTATTATAAGAAAACTCCACCAAGTGCAAATATTCCTCCCATTTTGATGGTTTTTCCATCACGTACATCCTTGGCATATCCTCAATAATCTGAATGACTCTCTTTGTTTCTCCATCTGACTCTGGATGGTATATTGTACTAAACTTTAAAGTAGTTCCAAATCCCTTGAATAAAATTGTCCAAAAGTTTGATGTCAAATTGGGATCTCTATTTGAAATAATTTCCTTGGGCACACCATGTAACCTGGCAATTTCCTTCATGTAAATCTTAGCAACATTCACTGCATTATGCATTGACATCATTGGAATAAAGTGGGTATCCTTAGTGATTTTTCCACCACTACCATGATGGAATCATGTTGCCTCATAGTTATGGGAAAATTTGTAATAAAATCAATAGAAACAATTCCACATTTCCACATAGGAATGGGTATTGGTTGTAGTAATCCATCTAGGTGTCTATGTTCAACTTTAACTTTATGGCAATACAACCACTTGTCTATGTAATCAACCACATATTTTTCATACTTGGACAAAAGTATTGTTTCTTGACCATTGCCATTATCTTTTGGTACCATATATGTCCATCATAAGTTACCCTATGCATCTCATTCAAAAATAATTTTTTTATCCCTTGGGAATTTGGCACACAAATCCTACCTTTGCACAAAATAATTCCATCTTTTCCTATTTCATAATTCTTATACTTTGACTATACTTTACCTTGTTGTAAGTTGCTTTTTATTTCTATTCATTTCTGATCCAAATTTTGAGCCTCTAAAATTCTGATTTTTAAATCATATTTACATATACTTATGGATGTAGCACACATTGATTGCATCCTTCTGCTGAGTACATCATCCATCTTATTTTCCTTACCTTTTATGTGCTTACTTTTAGAGTCATAATCAACCAAAAATTCCAACCATATAATTTGTCTTCCATTTAAATTTGGTTGTCCAAACAAATGCTTCAAACCAATGTGGTCAATTCATAGTTCAAAAAATTTCCCATGAGGTAATTCCTCCACATTTTTAAGGCATGTATAATGGCTTCCAACTCCAGATCGTGAGTGACATAGTTCCTTTTATCTTCCTTCAAATTCCTCAATTCTTAACATATCACATGCTCATTTTGCATGAGAACTCCTCCAAGCCCCTCCTTACATGCATTTGTGCACGCAATGAAATCTTCATTTGTATAAGTTACCTTCAATATAGGTGCACTTATTAATAACATTTATATATGCTAAAAGGCCTCTTCACATTTGTGAGACCATTCAAATTTCACACCTTTCTTTTGTAATGACATGATAGGATGGACAATTTTTTAGAATGCCTCAATAAATATTCTCTAGTAGCCTACTAAAACCATGGAATATCTCACCTTTGTCACACTTTTGGGTGTTGTTCACTCTTTGATTTCTTTGACATTTCTTGGGTCTACTTCTATCCATTCCTTTCAAATGATATTACCTAGATAATGAATTTGTCTTCGATAAAATGAGCACTTACTCAACTTGGCATATAACAAATGTTGTCTAAGTATCTATAACACCATCCTCAATTTTTTTCATGCTCTTCCTCATGTTTATAATACACTAGGATGTCATTCAAGAATACTACAACAAAATTATACAAATAATTATGGGAAATTCCATTCATCAGGCACATGAAAACAACTGATGCATTAGAAAACTCAAATGGTACTACTGTGAACTCATAATTCCCATATTGAGTTCAAAATGTTTTCTTACTAATGTCCTCTTCCTTAATTCTTACTTTATGATACCTTGATCTTAGATCAATTTTGGAAAACAAATTATCTCCCCTGAGGTGGTCAAATAAGTTCCCTATTCTTGGCAAGAGGTATTTATTCTTCACTATGACTTTGTTCAAGTACCTAAAATCAATACAAAATATTAATGTACCATCCTTATTTTTAACAGAGGGAATTGGGGCGCCCTAAGGTGACACACTTGGCTGTATGTACCCTTTCTTTTGTAGTTATCCAGACTATATTTGTAATTATTTAAGTTTTGGTGTGCTCATCCTATATGGTGTTTGGACACTCAAGAATCTCCCAGTATTAAGTCTGTTGGAATTGTGTTTTCATTCATGGAAAATGATGGTGAAGAATGACAAAGATGGTGAAAATATTTCAAGCAGATTAGTGAACAACATGAGTGGAGCATGGATGGTGAAAAGGTTCATAGACTTTGAAGTGAATTATTAGCTAGCATACCACCTCAAACACAGTTGAAACACAAGCATATGGATAGAGCTTTCCAGTGGTACTGGAAGATCATAAATGGCCTCCTAGATTGAAATTTATGGCTATTCAAAGATGACGCCTCAAAAGTCAAAGTATCCAGAGCTATCTTTGGTGGAGGACCTTTGGAGCATCATAATTTGGAAGTTGGCCAAAGCTGGCGAAGCAGCTAGTGGAACAAATAGCGGAAGCAATTGCTAAAACTCGGGCATGTTTAGTGGCAGATTTATCACCACGTGTCCCCACCTCCGCATCAGAGAAATTGTGTGGGGGTCCACAGCTCGATAGTTAATGAACAGGGGGTGGCGAAAAGTGGTTTTCCCATAACACTGATCCTAAGATCAACAACGGAGATGAATTTCACTACAACCCCCCCTCCCTTTAATACCAGAAACCATGCATGGGAGGTCATGCAAACCACTAGATGGTTTTCACCAATGGATGGGAAAATATGGCTCTAAAAACAACAATCAACAATCATTTCTATTGCTAGTATGGTCGAGCATGTATACAACTTGTCCTGGCAGGTAATACCCCGTAAGGTTTCAAGTGCGCGCAAAAGAGTAGGCCCAGGATGGTCCATCACAACTAGGCAACGAGGCAACATGATAACATTAAAAGGTCAGGACCTTTATAAAAATTTCAAAGGAAATGGATGAAAAAAAAAAGGAATGGGACCCTTTTTCTCTCTCCTCTCTCACAGACAGGTGGCACAATGTGATTTCCTCATAGCATACAAATGGATGCCCAAGTGAATGATGATGTCTGCATGACATGGTCGAATGAGAGGTGGACACGTGGCAGATATTTTTGGACTCTTTGAGTACCCTAGTGCGCCATTTTAAAGTGACATGTGTCACCACTTAGATGGCGCTATGTGGTGGAGATAACATGAGCATGATGTCATCCCTAAAGTTTGACCCTGAAAGGAAATTGAAGGTGCATGTGAAGGGTTATGAGATTACTAAGCATCAGGTTATGTACTAGTTGTCAAAGACAACTCAACCTACTTAGTAGTTTATTGTATTGCACGTGCAATGGGAGCACCCACCAGGACAACTTGTCCAGATCTCTAGACCCTGGAGGTAAATCATGGTATGCAGAGGAGAATGGTGGGATGACAAATTGTGGTAAACAACGACAATATAGTTGCAAGCAACGACCAATGGGAGAAGTAGAAAGGCGACCCCACTCACAAGTAATCCCACAAGGCTTATCCTAGAGGAAAATATAGGCACACTATTAATATCATTAGAATAAAGGTGTTAGAGGCCAAGCCATAAGTGATAGGGCATGGCTCTAGGCCACATAATGACTGAGAGCACAGAGTTATGGCTAAGTGCTTATAGATTAGATCCCAGGTTACAACCCTTGGTCTTATGAGAAAAAAAGGTCAATAAAGAGTGTTAGGGGCTTAGAGGGAAAGTATGGCAGCTTGGGTAGATTAAGGGGAGTTTTTGGTACTTTGGCCATATTTATCAGTCAATCAGAGTTGGAACTACAGCTAAAGTCTGAGCTAAACCTTGTAATGTGCCAAATTTCCCAAAATTGATAGTAAAACTCAAAGATTGAGTTCAAAAACCCTCATGCAAAGATGAAATTTGATTTTCACACACACAAAAAGCATGTTTAAAACATGATGAATATTAAAAAAACTAGAGAACACTTGAACAAATCATGATAAGAGGTGAACTTAACTAGATTTTTAAAAGGCAAATCAATAAGTTTAACTCAATTTAACTCAATGATTCATATCAGAACATCAAATCATTGACTGAAAATAATTTGAGCACTTTGAGAAGACCAGTTAACAAAATATTTATGCATGAAGGAAGACCTGAAGGGAAAATGAAGCTAATTTTACCAGTTAGTTTTCTCAATGAGTAGAATCGATGGAAGAATATTGTTGATTTTGAAGAGTACGAATTAAGTTGTTGTTGGTGTAAATGGTAGATTTATTAGTAACCAGATATTGTTGAAGGAATTTTCTTGACTATTTGAAGAGAAATATTTAATTGTTTATAAAAGGATTTGGCATTCATGGTTCTATTTTGAAAATGGATGAAAAATGAATCGTTGAGGCCAAGAAATTTGCAGCTCTAAGTTCAAGGGTTGTAACTCCTTCCACTATTTGTTGGTAAATGTTTAGGCGTTTGAGCTCCTTAAGTAGAAGATGATAAATTTTCAAGTGTTGTAGCTCCTTTAAGTTGTAGCTGATAAATCAAGAAATAGTTTCTTCCTATTGGTTATAGCCAAAGAATTTTGTAACAACAAGTTGTAGCTTGCCTTGTGAAGAAACTGTAGAAAAGTTTGAAGAATGTGTGTCCTTTGTGATTACTTATGTTATTTCTAGTCATGCTCATATGAATGAATTGCTAAAGTGTTTCATTGTGTCCTAACATATTTGTAGAAGTGAATGAAAGTATAAAATTCCTACAATATTGATTCATCGCTTGTCTCATTATTGTCCTGGTTTCTAACAATTAGTACTAGATCCAGGTTGCTTGAAAACAATTTAACAGCTGGAAGAAAGATCGAGGACCATGGAAAACCAAGAAGGAGGATTTACCAATAGGGCACCCATGTTCAATGGAACAAATTATGTATTTTGGAAAGTAAGGATGAAGACCTATATTCGATCACTTGGAGCTTAGGAATGGGATTTTGTGGAAGAATAATATCAAAACCCTCCAGTAGTGATTACTAAACATCAAAATATGGAGTTCACATGCAATGCTAAAGCCATGAATGCCCTACTTGTTTTGCCACTTGAATAAGAACATGTCAAAGTAATGAAATGCACATCTACCAAAGTTATCCAAGACAAGATTAGTAGTTTCTATAAAGGTGATGTTGATGGTGTTGGACCCACCAACATGTCAAGGGATCTCCCCGGTAAGAAGTCCTAACTAGACCTCAGACCGTTTGGTGTAGGAGTCCCAGCAGTGGGTCATGCAGTATCGCCTTGACCGCAGTTTCACATAGAAGCAAGTAAGATGTCCCTGTTGGTAGCAAGGGTGTGAAAGAAGCGCAAGTCAAAGAAGGTGCATGAGAGGTTGTAACACACGAAGGGTAAGGTGAGTGCGTCCCTTGGAAACTTATGATATCACGGAGTTAACAATGGAACACACCAACAAATATGCACCACAACATGGAAGGCAAGTTAGCTAGCAATCCAAAGTGATGGTTAAACCAACAACACATTTCTGTAAGATTCATACATACATATATAGAAAATAGCTACACATGCATGCGTAAGAAAACATATACATATATTGTTGAGAGTAAACAGACAGCTGAAATACAATACAACATATGCATGAAATGTGCTGGCTCTGTTATATTAAGAAGTGTAAGTTCCAGTCATACAATACATTCATGTCCAACCACTAGTTCTGATAGCAAAACGTTACAGCCACAATTGCCTGCTCCTCCAAAGAGATATACTAGCTTTGCACAGTGGAGAAGTTAAGATTTGTTACAATACGGTCCAAGCTTTCTCTAAGATACTCCTATTGGAAGCTTGGCCAAAAGCCTCTACAATGGGTTATGAGGTTATATTTATAGCAAAGGGTGGGGTGAGTCTTGACATTCCCCTTTGTGACCATTCATCTATCCTCATGACTCTTCAACTACTGTATGACTATTACATTCAACTATCGACACTTGAACTTCCACTTGACAAGACGTTACATTGAAATGCACATGTCAGACAAAATGGCTTGAGCAAGCCATGGAAGACATCACTGACACTCGAACCATTGTGGTGATACCAATTCTTTGATATCCTTGTGATGGTGAAGTTCATGAGATGATGCCAAGCTTGGTTGTCTGTGATGGTATCTGTGCACTCAACAGTGACATCCTGTTGAAGCTAACCCTTGCATCCATTGCATATGGCTGCACAGTTATGGCTCCTCTATCCAACTTGTCTGATAGCATGTGCAAGGTTTTCTTGGGTGCGGCCTAACCAGCAACACATTGATGCATAGTTTCCGTGTTGATATTCAAGTGTGTGCTAGTGGTCATGTGCATCAACTGTCAAACTACATGTTCAACCCTAGTTGGACTTTCTTCTTGTCTTCACCTTGGTGAGTGTGCCAAATGGGTGGATCACATGCATGTGCACAATGACATGCATGCTTCTAAATTCCCTTGCATGCGATCAACAACACTTCTCACCTTGTCTCCTCTGTGCCAGCTGTTGCGATGGATCTGTCTATGCATGTTGTGCCCTCGACTGTACCTATTCCTGCAGTAACTCATTCTCTTGTCTGTGCAGCTCTTGTTCTTCCTTGAGTTGTTGCTTTAGCACATGAAACTCCTTCTTTGTTCCTTCATCTTCCTTCGCGTGATCTTTGTGTCATGCCATCACCTCATAGCCTTGATCTCCAAAGTTGATTTCATCACAACTGGACTGCTTGAGCTTGCAACTGTGTTCTGCCTCTGTGTTGTCAACAAACTTCCTCCTGCATTTATTGCTTGTAGGTATGCTACCTTTAGTTGTTTCTTGTTGTGATGTTTCTTCCATGTTCTCTTGATGTCCTTGCCTATGAACAATTTGATGTCTTCGTGGGTAGGCAAGTTCATAGACACTTGATCGACTACATCCCCCTGTGTGCTTTGAACGGTGTCTTCAACCCTGCTCTCCTGGAAACCATTGTACCTGTGCTTCTAAGAGGAAGATGAACACCTGCGATACCTGGAGATATAGCAATACACATGACAAGCAATTTGTCAGTCGAAAACCAAAACGAACTTGAGAACTGACTTGCAACATACCTGTGTGACTGATCATAAAGGTTGCACAATTTCTGCCGAGGGGTCAGGAGATTGACTACCAAAATTATGCAATCCATAGTTTGGGTTATCAGGAGGCTGACTGACTGCTGGAACTGTGCATTGCACAGTCCAACCTCGCCTACTGAGGACTGAAACTGCGTAATGTGCAATTTCAGTCAGTTGTGACATGCAACCAGCAAACTGCATTGCGCAGTTTCTAGGGCCAGCAGGACATTTTCTCCAAGAATTGCACAATGCAAGCATGGAGGTTAGTGCTAGGATAGACTTGTGCAATTTCTAGAGGGAAGGTAGAGCCTTCGCTTCTGGAAATGAAAAGTGCTAGTCGCGCAAAGGAACAGTCTCGTCCAAGGTAGCCCAGACCAACCGACGGGCGATTGAAAACATGAGAAGTATGAATGCATGATGAGATGAGTGCAAACAAGAGTGAATGATCGTACATGTAAACATCAAGTGCAATATTCTGAAATGGGAAAGCATGCATGTGTGTGAAGCGAGTCGCCATAATGATGATCGTCCGTGCAAAAACAGTGTCATGCATGCGACATCAGTGAGATGAGAACAAAAACTATAATGGTGCTTCTACAAGCTAACATATATCAAAACAACAACAAGCACTCACTGAAATCAAGATGACAGAACTCACACAGAGCGAAACACAAAAAGCGACAAAATTTTGCGCAAGACATGAAAAACAGGCTTACCCCAAAACAGTTGATCTGAATGTGCCAACGACTCCTAGATGTAATGTGGGATGTTAGAGCTTCAAGGTTGATGTGAGGAATGGGATCTGCAACATCCGGTTATGAGTTTTGATCAAATCGAGGTTGTGATGTGCATGCCACAAATCTAGGAAAAGCAACACTTTGCAGGAGGTTTATGAAACTATCCTTACATGTAACCTCCAGCTGCTAAAAATAGATCCCTGAATCAAGGGATGTCTTTGCATGCTACCTTGCGAGAATCATTCCTTGCATGTAAATCAATTTTTCTCGGTCCCAAAGGGAAGTGGTCAACCTGAGGGCACATGCATCGGTCTGCGAGCCTGGGATGAAAATCTGCGTAGTTTCTAGGTTGAGCAGAGATGGTCATCCCAAAGGGATTGTACAATTTCTGGGAGTAACAAGTGACTGTCTCATAGGATTGCACAATTTCTGGGCTGAGCAGATGTCCTGGGTCAGACCTCACAATTTTCTCAAGGAAGGTTATCTAACTACATTGCGTAATTTTTGAGCCCAACGGTCTGCCTAGCTGGATTTACGTAATTTCTACTAGCTACTAGGCTGGATGTCCCAAAGGGATAGCGCAATTTATGGGAGCAGCAGGTGACTACTTCCCAGAATTGCGCAATTTACGGGATGAGTAGTTTTCCTAGGATGAATTGTGCAACTTTTGAGAGGAAGATTGTCAGGAAGCATTGCACAATTTTGGAGCGCAGCTGGGTTTGCGCAATCTCTGGAGGGAAGGTTGGTTCCCCTCCAAAATTGCGTAATTCCCAGAGGGAGCTACTAAACCAGTGCTAGACACTAAGTCCAGAAAATATCTTGTGAAGGGGGTGAAACAAACTTGCATGCACAGGCTGACAAGACTCTATGAACAACTGAAGCTGATGTGCTTGACGGTGCAATACCTACTGCTAAGGATGGTCAGTAGGAAGGCTCCAAAATGAAGCTAAGGAAAAATTTTGGAGGGTGGTGTAGCCACTACAACAGGTGAAAACAAGGTAAATAAATCTAATTTTCAATGATTTAGAATCCAATTCGATTCTTTGAAGATGCATGATGATGAAGATATTGCAAAGTATTTCTTAAAAGTTGATAAGGTTGTTAACACCATAAGAGGCGTTGATGAGAAGTTAGATGAATTTGTAGTATTTCAAAACGTGTTAAGATCTCTTCCTAAGAGGTTTAATCCCAAGGTTTCATCCATTGAAGAGATGACCAATTTAAACACTCTCACTCTATATTAGCTACTTACACTCACTAATTATGAGACAATAATTTCAAATGGGAAGCATGCAACAAAAGAGTCAACCTTTAAAGAAGATAAGAAGCCCAAGGAAGAGCATGATGGTTCATGTTGTGAATCAGTTGAAGAAGAATCTAAGTTTGTGAGGAAGCTCAAGAGAGGGTTATGAAAATATAAATATAAGTTACATTTTAAGTGCTTTAATTGTGGCAAATTTGATCACTATGCTTCAAAATGTCTCGGAAAGAAGAAGAAAGACTATGATCGTAGGGAAACTTTTAGGAAAATCCAAACAGATAGGAAGAAGGCTAAGAAGAAGGGTCTCTATATCCAAGAACCCAACTCCTCCGAAAATGAAGTTAGCCAATACTCATATGGGGACAAAGATGATGAAAGTCCAAAAGAATTCATGCTTATGCCTATAGAAAATTTTCAAGTTGAAGCCATTATTTTCGACGAAGAAAATGCTGAAGTGGATTTAGAAGGAGAGCTTGTAAGTGAACTTGAAGATATTGAAAGGTTGAGAAAGAAAAATAAATCCAGAAGGAGTCACTTATCAAAGAAAAGGTTGAAGTTGTTGAACCACTACTCCTACAAATTGAAGAAGGTAAGAAGATTCAAGAATCCTTAAATCAACAGCTGAGTTAGAAGAATCAAGCTTATTAAAATCTAGAGGGTGAAATAGTTTTACTAGAAAAAAATTATAAAAGGAGAAAACCCAATTGACCTTCAATCAAAAAGTTGGAAAATGGACTGATAATATAAATGATATTTTGAGAGCATAAAGAGTGTCCAAAGATTGAGCTCGTCTTAGATTTGAGGATGAATCAAGCACATCAGTAGAATCAAAGAGTAAAAATTCAATCACTTTTGTACCTTTAGAAAAATAAGGGACTTCACAACAACAAAAACACAACACACAACCCAATAACTAATCAAAAAATCATCAGCAACAACAATCTAAGAAGATGAATTTCCCTCAGAAAAATACAACCAACCCTGGAGAGGAATATTGAAATACACAAAAATCAACCTAGCTAATTAATAGAAGACAATTTTCCATGTATGTTGATATTTTTTAGGTTGTTGTTTTACCTACACCAATTATGGACATAAAGCAACAAATTTTAGAGTGAATATATCCTACATGCAACTCAGAGCAAGAAGAAGAAATCAATAGACTAGACATAGGAATATAAGACTAAGGTACAAAAATTAATTTTCTCCTTTGAACAATCTCATTCAATGTTTTAAATGTCAAAATTTTGGGCATAAAGCAGTTGATTTCATACTTAAGGATAAGGGGCCTGGACCAGTTATTGAGCAAATTAGTCAAGAGCCCAAGGTCTGGAAAGAAAAGGAAAGTGCAGAGCAATGTGATATTGTTTGGTATTCGCAAAATGAATACAATCACTAGTATGTGGATACTGGTTGTTCCAGGTACATCTCGGGAGACAAAAGGAAGTTCTTGACATGGAAACTAATTGAAAAGGGTAATGTAACCCTTGGTAACAATGCACCTGGCAAGATTGATAGCAAAGGAGTTTTAAGGCTGTCAAATACAAAGGTAAAGACAAGAATTTATTATTTGTTGATGGGCTGAAGCATAATTTTTTAATGTGTCTCAGATGTGTGATCAAGGCTACGATGTGTTCTTCAAGGCTAAAAATTGTCAAATCAAGTCTACATGCACAAGTGAAATAATGCTTGAAGCTATGAGAGCAAACAATAATGTTTATGTTTTGAAAGAGAAAATAGAGAGGTGTTTCTTATAAAAAATTGATGAGAGTTGGTTGTGCCATAGGATACCTAAACATCTAAATTTTGATCAAATAGTCAAATTGAGCAAGAAGAATGTTGTCAAGGAATGAACCGGGTTGTCAAAACTAGAGAATATAATTTGCAAGTCTTCTCAATTGGGTAAGAAAACTCGAGTACCATTCAAGTCTAAGGAGATCTTATCATCAAAGCCACTTCAACTAGTATACATGGACTTGTGTGGATTATCAAGAACACAATCACCCACAAGTAAATTTTATTTCGTGATTGTAATTGATGATTTTAGCAGGATGATGTGGGTTTCTTTTTTTAGAGAGAAATATGAAGCTTTTGAGAAGTTCAAAGATTTCAAAGCTATGGATGAAAATGAAATTGGTTGTAAAATCAAGAGCATAAGATATGCTAATGGAGGTGAATTTGCTTCAAAACAATTTGATGAATATTGCAAGAAGCATGGCATTAAGAGGTAGTTCACACTAGCAAAGGCTCCACATCAGAACTGTGTAGTAGAGAGAGTAATAGATTTGTACAACAGTTAGCCAGAGCTATGATGGAAAGGAAATTTCAGAAACTATTTTGGGCCGAAGGCATTCACACAACAATGGTGATACTCAACAAAGCTCATTTCAGATCAAATAGTGAAAAAACTCCTTATGAGCATTGTTATGGTAGACCTGCAACAATCAAGCATTTTAGAGTATTTGGGAGCAAGTGTTACATCAAGAGGAATGATGAAAAGCTTGGTAATTTTGATGCAAGGGATGATGAAGGTATTCTTCTTGGATATTCTCAAAGCATAAAAGGTTATAGATGTTATACTACAAAGAGGGTTGTTGATTGTATTGATGTCGAAGTGGATGAGTATACTGAATCTAAAGATAAAAAACTAGTAAATTCTAGCTCTAATGAATCAATCAACAATTATGAGAAGGATAATGAGCCACTTTCAGAAGAAGGCAATGAAGAGCAGACCGGTGCTCAAGCCAAAGATCCTTCAAGGTATGTGCAAAAATACCACCCAGCTCATTAAATTGTTGGTGATTTAAAAATAGGTGTGTAGACAAGAAGGAAGATGCTCAATCCCCCCACACAAGCACATGTAGCCCTATTGTCTATGGAGGAACCAAAGGATGTTCCACAAGCTAGTCAAGATGAAAATTGGTTAAAATCTATGCATGAAGAATTGGACAAAATCAAGAAAAATCATACATGGGAACTTGTTCCTAGACCAACAAACAAGAATGTCATTGTAACTAAGTGGGTCTTCAAGAATATGTTGAATGATCGTAGTGAATTCATGAGAAATAAGGAAATATTAGTATGCAAAGGTTTTGCTCAAATTGAACATCTGGATTTTGATGAAACTTTTGTTGTTGTTGTTCAATTAGAGGAAATTAGAATGTTTTTGGCATTGCCTTATTTTAAGGAGTTCAAAATATATCAGATGGATGTCAAATCTACTTTTCTAAATGGAGAGCTACAAGAATAAGTTTATATAGAACAACCAGATGGTTTTTAGCTAACAGATAAGCATGATTATGTTTGAAGTTTTAACAAGACCTTATATGGTCTCAAGCGAGCCCCTCGGGCTTGGTATTCAAAGTTGGATGGCTACCTGCTCAAGTGTGGATTCAAAAGAGGTGCAACTAATATCAATTTATATGTTAAATCTAACATTGAAGGAAAACTCATAGTGGCAGTTGTGTATGTTGATGATATTATTTTTCCAATGATTCAGATTCACTAACATGTCAATTTGTAGTTGATATGAAGGTTGAGTTTGAGATGTCTATGCTTGGAGAACTTTCTTAT
The DNA here is from genome assembly GCA_000404065.3 of Pinus taeda. NCBI lineage: Eukaryota > Viridiplantae > Streptophyta > Pinopsida > Pinales > Pinaceae > Pinus > Pinus taeda. The sequence continues at coordinate 262,034 of APFE030200830.1, read as the reverse complement.
TTCCTGGGATTCCGGATTGCACAAATTCCCTAAGGGATTTTTATCTCACAAGGAAAATATAATAAGGAATTATTGAAGAAGTTTGGCAAGGAGGAATGTTCTTTAGTGAGCACACCAATGATTATAGGTTGCAAGATTAGTAAGACTAATGAATCGCCAAAAGTGGACCAAAGCTTATATAGATATATCATTGGCAGCTTATAAATTTGGCAGCTTCAAGACCAAACATTATGTAGGAGGTTGGTATTGTTGGAAGATTTCAAGCAACCACTAGATAAAGCCATCTTCTAGTAGCCAAGATGATTCTCACATATCTTAGAGCTACAATGGATTATGGATTGTGGTAACGAGGAGGTAAATATTTTTCACTACTTGTTTATACTAGTGTTGATTGGGAAGGTGATGTAGATGATTGGAAGAGGACTAATGGTGGTTATTTATTTCTTGGAGAATGTATAGTTTTGTGGTTGCGAAAGAAGCAAGATTCAATCTCTTTATCTATAGTTGAAGCTAGAATATATTGCAGCATCTTCTTGTTGTAATCAAATTTTGTGGATGAAATAGACTTTGCAAGATGTACAAGTGTTTTATGATCAACATATTCCTATTATTTGTGAAAAGACAAGTGTCATCATCATGTCAAAGAATAGTGTTTTTCACTCAAAGACAAAAAATATTCCAATCAAGTACCCTTTTCTTGAGAGAGCAAGTTTCCAATTAGAATGTGAAGTTGGAGTACATTCCTACAAAAGAGAAGGTTGATAATATTTGCACCAAATCACTACCACTAGATTAGTTTGATTATTTGAAGTAGAGATTAGGAGTTGTTCCTCTCGCCCCCCTCCACTAGATCTTTCTTCTAGAGGAGGAAAGACAGTTGGTCTACCTTCAACTTTTCAAAATTAAGTTGCCCGGTTTGTAGGCTCCATATGATAGGAAGGTTGCTACTGATAAGGAAGAAATCTTGTAGGGGGAGTCCATTAGTGCATTTTCCATTCATTCAAAGGGGAAGAAGTCTTAGTTATCAGACAAAAGAAAGAAGTGTCTCTAACCACAAAATCAAAAGGGGGAGTTGTATTGGAGAGTGAGTGTACTTCATAGCAAAATTAAAACACAAGATAAGTGATAGGGAGGGAAACATCTAAAGAATAAATAAATTGATAAAGCATATTTTTTTTATATCCCACTTTGTATTCATGATGATGTTTTGTTTGATAATGGTGTTTCCATCAATTCCAAAGGGGGAGATAGTTGGAATTACGTTGTCATTGATGGAAAAGGATGACAAAGAATGGAAATGTAGTGCAAAGCTTTCAAGCAGATTAGAGAAAAAATGAGAAAAGAATGGATCGTGAAAAGGTGCAGAGACTTTGAAGGAAATTATTGGATATAATATCACCTCAAATTTAGTTGAAACACAATAATATGTATATAGTTATGAAATATCTTTCTAGTGGTATGTGGAACATAAAAAATGGATTCCTAGATTGAAAGTTATGGTTAGTCAAAGGTGAAGCCCCAAAATTCAAAGTATGCAGAGCTATCCTTGGTGGAGGACCATTGGAGTGAGATAATTTGGCAGTCGGCCACAGCTAGCAGAGAAACTGGCAGAGGAACTAGTGGAGGTGACCATTAAAACTCAGGCATGTTCAGTGGTGGATCTGTTGCGACACATCTCCATCGACGCATCAAAGAAAATGCGCAAGGTTACGCAGTTTGATAGTTAATACACACAGGGGTGGCACAAAGTAGTTTTCCCATACAACTAATCTTGAGATCGATGGCAGAGATGAATTACACTATGACCCCACCAATACCATAAACCATGTAGGGGGTGTCGCGCAAACCACCAAATGGTTTTCTCCAACGGTGGGGCAAATGTGGCTTTGACAACAACAGGCGGAAAACATTTCTATTAGATGTATGGTGCAGGTTGTATATAGCTCATCCCAATAGATATTACCCCGTAAGGTTTAAAGTGCGCACAAAAGAGCAGGCCCAAGATAGAGAAAATCTGGGCAACATGGTAGAAACATAACATTAAAAGGTCGGGACCACTATAAAATTTTATAAATGAAATTAATGAAAAAAAGGGACTAAGGCCCTTTTTTTCTCTCTTCTCTAATGGATAGGTGGTGCATGTGATTGGCTCGTAGTATAAAAATGGAAGCACGGGTAGATGATGACGTAAACATGACATGGCACAATGAGAGGTCGACATGTGGCAACAATTTTTTGACTTTTTGGGTAACCCTAGTGGGCCATTTTTGGGTAACACGTGTCACCACTAAGACATTGCTGCGTGATGGAGATGACATGAGCATGATGTCATCCATGAAGATCAACCCCAGAAATGAATTTGAAGATGCATGCAAAGGGTTACGGGATGATTGGGCATCGAGCTATGTGGTAGTTTTCAGAGCCAACTTAGCCCACCTAACAGTTTATTGGCTTGCAAGTGTAGTGGGTGGACCCACCAGGATAACTCATCCCAATCTCCAGACCCTGGAGGTAAATCATGGTATACAAAGGAGAATGGTGGGATGATGGCCTTTGGGACATGGTGATAGTATAGATGGCACCGATGACTAATGGGAAAAGAAGAAAGGCTGACCCACTTACAACTCATCCCGCAAGGCTTATCCCAAGGGGAAATAAAGGTACACAGGTAATATATTTGAGATAAAGGTATCAGGGCCAAGACATAAGTGCCAGGACATCGCTCTACATGCCATAATGACCGACAACATAGAGTTATGGCTTAACGCTTATGGATTAGAGCCTAGGTTAGAACCCTTGGTCTTATGGGAAAAAAGGGTAAATATAGAGCACCAGGGGATTAGAGGGAAAATATGACAGCATGGAAATATTAAGTGACGTATTTGGTAGTTTGGCCATATTTAGTAGTCAGCCAAAGTTGGAACTGCAACTAAATCCTACTTAAACCCTCTAATGTGCCAAATTGCCCAAAATTGACAGTAAAACTCAAAGATTGAGTTCAAAAACCACATGCAAAGATGAAATTTGATTTTAACACATGTAGAACACATGTTTAAACATGATGAACATAAAAAAAACAAGATAACACTTGAAGAAATCATGATAAGAGGTTAACTTAATTAAAGTTTTAAAAGGAAAATCAAGAAGTTTAACTCAGTTTAACCTAGTGATTCATATAAGAACATCAGATTAGTGACTGAAAATAGTTTGAGCACTTTGAGAAGACCAACTAACAAAATATTTATGTAAGGAAGACTTGAAGGGAAAAAATAAGCTAATTTCACCAGTAAGTTTTCTCAATAAGCAGAATCGATTGAGGAAGGTTGTTGATTTTGAAGAGCAAAAATTGAGTTCTTGTTGATGTAAATGGTGGATTTCTGAGTAATAAAAGATTATTGAAGGAGTTTTGGTGAGTATTTGAAGAGACAAAATTAATTTTTTATAAATGGATTTGGAATTCTTGGTTCTTTATTGAAATTGGATGAAATATGAATCATTGAGGCCAAGTGAGTTGTATCTTGCATTTCATGGGTTCTAGCTCATTTTAGTGGTTGTTGGTAAATGTTTAGGGGTTGGATATCCTTTCAGTAGAAGTTGATAAATTTTTAGGGGTTGTAGCTCCTTTCCATTGTAGTTGATAAATAAAGGAGTAGCTTCTTCCTACTAGTTGTAGCTAGAGAATTTTGTAACAATAAGTTGTACCTATCCTTGTGAAGAAATTGCAAAAAAGTTTGAAGAATGTATGTCCTTTGTGATTACTTATGCTATTTCTAGTCATGCTTATATGAATTAATCGTTGAAGTATTTCATGGTCTCTTAACATCTTTTCACAAGTGAAAAAAAAGGAAAGAATTCCAACAATACTAATTCACCCCTCTCATTATTGTCATGAATTCTAACAAAGTCTATAAAGAAGTTAATGTTTCTTTTAGAATTGTTGTGATATCTACAACCTCCTTCCATATTATTATAAATAAAAATAGGGGTTTTTTTAACTTTAAATTTTGATTAATTTTTTTAACTATTCATCATAAATAATCCTTAGTCTCATTTAAAGTGTTTATACTAGCATTTGCACCTTATGTTGCAAAGGAAACACCGTAAGGCATAGAGTGTGGAAGAATAACATAGAGTGGGGAAGATGTATAGAGTGGGGAAGAATAGCATAGAGTCGGGAAGAATAGGACATGTGAATGGAAATTTTTGAAAGCAAGGGTGGATGATAATGAGTTACAATTGCAATAGTTAGTTATGTGTATTCTGAAAATGAATATTTTGTAAATAATGATAGTTTGTGGAAGAAATTATAAAAAGTATGCCATCAACTACACAATTGATATCTACAAAAATAGAAGGCTAGAAAACAAGAATTTTGATTTATAAGATCCAATTTACATGGTTGGTCAACATGTAGAAACCCCTTGTGTCATCGCTCTGTCCAAGTGGGGAATAATAATATGACAGTGGAATCACTATTGTGAATATGTAGAGACATAATACTATGGCATGCTTATAGATCGTTGTTGGTTGAATGACTTGCAATTGGCTTTCAAGCTGCTGGTTCACCATAAGTTGGATCTACAATTTATTAGTTGGATCTGAAGAACAAATAAATCTAGGATAAAAGGTCCAAATTTATGAAATTATTAGTTTCTTTCTTCCCCACCTTTCCATTATTGTTATTATTATTAATACTAATAATAATGTTGTTATTATTACCAGATAGCTCCTTGGATGCTGTCAAACAATTAATATTTATTTTATTAGAACAAATCAAGGTATGGATAGAAAGCTAAATTTATGAAATTATTAGTTTCTTCCTTCCCCTCTTTCTTGCTTTTAGCATTATGACACTTCCTTTCACATCCTACAGTAGATTGAACTTGCAAGAAAATTCGAGGTGAACCTTATACCTCTGCCTCTTCTATTCATTTTTGTCCAGAAGGAGGTATATACATCTTCAGTTCATATTTCTATCCATTATCAACACCTAATACATGCTTTTGTATACAGGGAATTAAATTTTCATCATGTTTGAACTCAACTATTTTCCTTCCAAGGCTGGCCAAAATGGTTGTTGGGCTAAGGGCCTCCACTGCAAATATTTTTATTGGCAATGGCCCTTACAGAGAGTTTATTTTCAAGCATTTTCAAGTGGCTTCTGTGGATGAAGAAAGTGCAGCAGTAGTTCTAGTAAGTTGATTCAAACTGGATCGAGAGAAGTTTTTGTCCAATGTTTATTGAGAGTAAAATTAGTCTTTTAACTAGATGTTCTATATAGGCAATTGTTAAAAATGGTCAATTAAGGTCAAATTACACTATGGACGGCTCCTTTGTATGAGATGATGATGGCATTGGATTCCTCTTCTCGAGAGGACCAATTTTGACCTAAAGCACGATGGACTCTGACAGGCAGAAATGTATATTTGAAGTCAAACCCACAATGTTGGTTTTGGTCAAGGTCAGCCCCACAGTCTTGTAGGCTCATGAAGCCCAAAAGACATGACCTTTGACCCACATTGAATTGTATAAATATAAGATGAGTTCACTCCATTTTGGCATCATCACACATGATTTTCTCTTTCCTCTCATGATGGATTCGACTTTCTTTGAGAAACTATCTCTCTCCCATACGTGCAAATTTTTGGAGGACAGATTTCCTGTGATTTTCTGCAATTGACTTTTCCAGTACACAGAGAAGCATTGACCAGGCACTTTGACCAACTATTTGACTGTGACTTTGATGGATTATTACTATGCTAGCTAGGCCGCACTTGTGATCAGAGGAACCGAGCACAAACTCAGGTGTTTGACCATGGGTCTGAGGCAGGTTTAACTGCAGATTGTTGACTAAGTTTTGACCAGACTTTTGAAGGTTGCCTTGACTGCATTTTGACTGCCTGGAGAGGGCGAATTTCTCTCTCCTTTTACCGAATAGATTGGGCTAATTTGACTGAGTTGTTAACCGTTGATTGCTGACTGGTTAGGATAGCTTTGACTGTTGTTGACTTCTGCATATGTGACTTTGACTTTTGGACATTTGATTGGGATCATCTATGGAAAGTCAATATATTGAGTTTGACTAATGTATCATTGTACTTATGGATTTCTCTCTCTGTGAACATTTGATATTATTAAGAAGAAAAGCTCTGTGGGTTTTCCCCCTTGTCGGGTTTTGCCTTGGCTTTAAGTCTAAATCATGGTGTCCTCTTGTCTTGGCTTGTCTTTTGCATTTATGTTTGATGTTTTTTCATCAGTTACTGTCATGTGATAATGGTCAACGTGATTGCTAATGGATTAATGGAATTAATAATGGGCTAATGGATTAATGAAGTAACTAACCTCTGACCTAAGCAAAGAACATGTTAACTCAAAAATTAACATGGTATTAGAGCTAGCTAAGGTCAAGCCCAAGCAAGAGGAGGAATGCAATCTCAAGAGATGAAGCAGTGGACTGTTAATGTATTTGAATTATCTTGTTGCAAGCCTTCAAAAACATGAGAGGTCTTGAAAAATAATACAAGTCTAGGTATACGCAAGAGCTGGGCTACATAGCTCATGAAGGCCATTAATCAAATCTGAAGATGCTAAAGTCCTCCTTCAGTAGCTAAACCACGTGTCATGATAAGAAGTCAATGAAGAGTTTTGTTTTAATAATTTGTTGATCTAAGTCTAATCTTCTCATTGGATAACGCAGTCAATAGTATGTTTGAAGATCTGATCCCTTTGGCACCTTTGCATCAGAATTCTAAAGCTAGCAGTCCTTCCGTCCAGTCACCTGTGCTCACATAAATTCAAGTCTTGTAAACAAAGATGTCCAACAAGAAAATTTGTTGAGGATCAAATAAGTGACTCTAGGGATACATATATCTATTTGGATTTGATCAATGAATTAAAGAGAGTCCTATGGAACAATGAAGAATTGAGTTGTTGGCCTAGTTCTATGAACCATTAAGAAGGAGCCAAGTGTTACTATTGTTCTGAGCACAAGAAACAATAAAGGTCTGCTATGCAATGGAGCTATCTCTCTTTTACATTCTGGGCATAAGTATTCTTTTGGATAAGTCTTTTGAAAGGAACTCTATTCTCCTAAGAGGCCAAGAAAAGTGCAAGAACACAAGAATATGCCAAAGGTCATTTCATGAAGCCAACCTTGCAGAAAGGATTACTCTATTCTCGATCTTGTGGTATGGAGGCAGAAATGTTATGGCTCGGTGAACTCTGTCTTATATTCTCTCTTGCTCTTCAATTCAGATAGTGAATCCGAACTATTCATGCCTCTTTGTTCTCTGAGTTATTGAAGAGAAAAAGTTTTGTCAATGTCGATTGTTTTATCTAAGAAGATTCCTACTCATTCCTTGTGCTTGTAATAAGGCCAAGAAGCCTATGCCACAAAAAGCACTGCTATATACTATCATGCTTTGTGAATTTGGCCAACCAGTATAGGTCATTTGGGCTGTGATTTCTTGATCTCCAGGCTATAAAATAATAAAGGTGGTGGACTTCTCATTCCACATATTTGTAAGGAAGCTGAGAATATTTTAAAGGACAATTCTAAGGCCCTTCATAATTTAAGGAAGTCGAGATTTTGTATGCATTTATTTGCAAGGCTTGAAAAGACAATCAGTGGGCATCCTATGTCATCTATATTAGTAAATCAAGGAACCTTATTTTGTGTATTGAAGAAGAGGCCAAGTCCTTATCGCTGTTACAATCACACACACACACACAAATATATATATATATATATATACAAGTGTTAAAAGCCCGTTTCTTGGCACAGAGGTTGCGTTGGATGTGTTGAGGTGTTATGTCAATACCCTACCAAACATGCATTGACATATGGGATCTATTAAGGTATTTCTGAGCAAGAAAATCTGATTAATTCTCTCCAACTCAATGAAAGCTTATATACCTACGTCCAAAGACAAGTAAAATGGGTGAAGTAGAATTACAGCCCATTCAGAAAATGAAATGAGAAATAATTCCAAGGATGGCAAGATCAATCGATGTTTTTAAAAGATGCAAAAGCCTACAAGCATATTATCCCCGAGTCTCCATACCAAACTTCATCGAGGAATGAAAATGACAATATTCACCAATTTACTTTCAAGAAAAATCCTAACTGCCTCAACACAAGGAAACGCCACACAATTTGCATCATCCAAAATTAGCAAAGAAAAAAATAACTGGATCTGTCAACCTCCGTGAAGGAGGAGTTTTTTAAAGTTGTTACGAAAGGCAATACAAGCATACTATCCCTGACTCTCTATACGACTTAAATAAACTGAATTAAACTGATTTTTTTCGAGATCATAAACTAGAAAAGCCCTGAAACTTTTCAAGTTCCATACATAAACCAAGAAAATGAAAAACCCTAAGAAACCCTAAACCAAGAAACATTTCATGCTGGTCAGCTTTACTGATATATTCATGATTGATCATCTCTGATGGGTGTGCCTTCTGCGAATAACTAGAGACTATCAAGCAATGCATTCCTTTTCGATATCATAAACTGGAAAAGCCCTGAAACTTTTTGAGTTCCATACTTAAACCAAGAAAATGAAAAACCCTAAGAAACCCTAAACCAAGAAACATTTCATGTTGGTCAGCTTTACTAATATATTCATGACTGATCCTCTCTGATGGGTGTGCCTTCTGTGGATAACCAGAGACTATCAAGCAATGCATTCCTTAGCAAAAACAATCCACAGTGGATTCTTACGTGTCACCCCATATCTCAAACGGCCAGCTGGTGAATTTGCGGCATCGTCCTCTCGGGTGGTGACTGTGCATATCTATCCTGCTTTTCCTCCTTTGGCTGCGCTTCCGAAGCCTAAGGCGCAATCTGCCAGCTTCTGTCGATTTTGTTTCAAGTTTCCATTGTTCCAGCAGTTGTCAATGGTGTTGTTGCTGGTTGAAGAACACATAGAGGCCTGCAACAACACAGAAACCAAAGAAGCTAATAAAATCCATGTTGCTCCAGTGATAGAGGCAGATAGTTTGAAGGCCATATCACAAGTTAAATTCCTTAAATTGACCCCCTTTGATCTGCCCAGTATTTTCAGTTGGAGCAATATCAGATTGGATCTGAATTTATGAAAGCTTGGATCATGTTTTGGTTTTGGTTGTACCTTAAACGTAATTTATATATAAGGTTCAGCCGAAAAAATTCAAGCATCCATGCTTATTAGAGAGTAATGATCTGGGAGAATCAATGTTAGTTTTAAAATCGTAACCACTGAGATATTTTTATGAAAAATAAATAAATTTGTAAAACATTGATTGATTAGTGCATAATGTTTTACGTTTTTATAAAGATGTTTAAATTTATAAAAGTTAATATAATTTTAGAAAAAACTAACCAACTATTTTTATATCAAATATGTTGATATAGATAAATATTTTTAAAAATCTAAAAATTTAACTTAATTTCTAAACTTCTTTTTACATATAAAGATAAAGTTGCTAAATTCATTTTTCAAATTATTATTGATATTGATTATTATCTTATCGTTTATAAAACTAACTATCATATAATAATTGTGTTCTTTACTAGTACAATTAGATTATTAAATGTAATTGATATAATAATTGTGTTTTTTACAGGATAATTAGATTATTAAATGTAATTGATATAAGCCCGATAAGCTTATATGGACACATTTACTTGACTTATCAAACTAATAAATATATAAATAATATTGTAAATTTTCAATGAGTTTAAGGATATGAGAAATGAAATGTTTATGTTAAAGGCCATAAACATTTTAGTATCCGTACATTATCAATATTAATTTTAGTATCCGTAGATTATCTATAGTATTGAATAGCAAATCAATTAATATATTATTCTGAATTTAAATCATATAATATATACTCTACCATATGCAATATTAATAATACTTTACTGGTTGATACATAAGGTTTGTAAGGTTTATCTTTATAGAATAAATCATGAATATCTCTGCAAACTATAACCTTTAAATTAAACAAGCTTATTTTATATCAACAAATAAAGATAACATGATTACATTTTGACAGTAGAGGATGAAGAATTTGAACAGATCAAGCCCTATGAAAAGTTGTCTCTTTTGCAAAATTGAACATTCAAAATTTTTACAAGTATCCAGTACAATCCAATCCACCAGCGACATTGGAAAAGTTCACCCACCATCAGGGCCTTTACTTGCAGATGGCATAGGCTTGTTGGATGGCCATCTTCTCTGGTTTAAAATCATCCTCGTCCTCCTACTGGTCTCATCAATCACATTGCTGATCTTTTTCTTGGGTTGTATCCTCCCTTCCATTGGAAAAATGTCATGCTTTATGGGCTTTGGCAATGGCCTAATCTCAGGAACAACAGCAGGAGCACAGGCAGTGCTGCCTTCTTTTCTCTGGTTCAATACATTATTTTGTTGTGTTTGTGCTCTGGGATATGGTGAGCTTTGGCTATTCACCACTTTTATCATAGTCTCATCATCTGTGGTGTAATCCACACAATCTCCTCTCTTGGGTTTGTTTGCTGATCTTGCAGGACTGAGGTTTATAATAGGATTTGTATTGGGTGGATCATTGGGTCCTGGTTCATACAGTATATTTGAGTGCATTTCTATAGGATTTTTTAGTTCAAAACTATTTTTGGGCTTCAGGATCACTTGGGTTGACATCTGCTTCATTATTGATCTTGATGCGGTAAAAGAAAATGATTCTTCTTCTTCTTGCTCTTGTGGGTTTTTCAATTTGTATCTGCACGGAAGAGGTAAAATAATTGTATGGAGAGGAGGACTCACATCACAATGGTGTGATGAATCCAGAGCTAATGTCTTTTTCATTCATTTATTCTGCTTGCTCCTCCACTCGTTCAGCGTCCGCTTGGTTGCAGGTGGGAGAACAGCTGAGTTAGGGTTATTATTGTTCCATAGCAGCAGAGACTGATCAGGTGTTTGATCAACTTCCATGTTTTTTCTGCGACCCACTTTGTTATTCTGTCGATTTTGTGAAGCACGACGATGGATACTGCGGCCCCTGGCATGGGGGTTATTGAAGATTTGGGTTATTGAAGATTTTCATGCTTGGGGTTTGAATTTTGGGTTGCTCATCGGGCAACTTGCTATCGAGCTTATCAAGGCCTTTTTTTATGAAAAGGCTGCATAATGGGCAATGGAGAACCCATATTATGAGCAGGATGAACAATGGGAAAATAATTGTAGCTGGGGTCTTGCTTGTTGCGAAGATTACAAGGGTGCAAGCGATTTGGATAGAGGTGTACTATACCACTTCTTTTATCGAACTGAACTGCCTTGATGGGACTGAACGCAGTGATGGGTCTGCCAATAATAATGTTGCGTTGTCAACGAAACGCAACGGTGCCAAGGTCTGAAAGGCCATCTGCAGAAAATACCCAACACAGTGAGTCATTATAAGTTGTGTACCATTACTGGATATTAAAAGCACAATCATCAATTCACTGAGTGAGAATTAATTCTTGGGAAGGACAACATTCTAGGCTAAACCCAACCACCTAGGTTAGACCCAATTGGCAAGTCCATTCAGATTCTTTAATTATGGGTGGGAGGACATTCTCAACCACCTAGAGTAACCCAATTCGCAAGTCTATTCAGATTCTATGTAAAATTCGATCAATTATAAACGAGGTAAATTCTTATAGAACTCAAAACCAACTAAATGATGACATGGGTTTACACTGTACAACCAATATGACAAACTAATGCATTTAGGGTCAATATGGATTCTTAACTAAAATAACAAACTGAAACATTCAATAAGGGCATTTGGGAAGGTACCCATATCATGGAGTTGTATGCAAGGTTATAGCAATGCTGGGCACCGGGATCAAACTCAAAACCAACCGCCTGTGATTCTTAACTAAAATACTAAATCGAAACATTCAATAAGGGCATTTGGCAACGTACCCACATCATGGAGCTATATGCAGGGTTATAGCAATGTAGGGCACAGGGATCAAACTCAAAGCCAACTACCTATGGATATGGATTCACCGGCAAATTTAGAGAGAATACATCCATTTCTATATATTCTTTGATGCTGTGTAGCAGTAAGTTGGTTGGCTCTATTGGGACAGCGCAATCAGAAGACTAACCATCTATTTTGATATACATTGATAAGACTATGCAGCTTGTTCTATTAATCATGCACTTGTTGAATTACAATGAAGACACATATTTTTAGGAGTAAGTGTGTAACCTTGGCACTTACAACCAAAGGAATCAATACTCTGAAATAATTAAGTTGAGGCTTATCATTGCACCCAGATGACATGTACAGTTCAGTATGAAAAGATTATAACAGTGTCCCAAACAATAGAAAAGAAAATCTAATCAACTTTTTTTTAACATATATATAAGCCTAGATATATGTTTACTGAACATCGGTGAAGAACTCAGAGGTATCAGGTCTTTCAAGATAGCAATCTTTTCCCAACTTTTTGCACTATCAAAAGGGTTTACATATCAGAAAGATTTGATCCCTTTCAACAGTTGACAAATCCAGGGTTGATATAAATATACATTGGTTTACAAGCATCCAAAAACACACCGTTCTCTGTCCCATCAACAGAAATTCATACATGTCCATATTGTCAAGGAAATGATAACTTGGAGCAATTTGTTGGAACAATGCAGCCAGAATACCAACTATCTATATAAACATACACTCACACAATAGACATACATTCACATAATTCTCTAGCCTTTCTTATTATGCATGCACTTGACATTTATGCAAATTTCTTACTGTATACCTGATGAGCAGAGAGGATTACAATGACGATGCAGCCAGAAGACCAACTATCTATGAAGACATACATTCACAGAATTATATAGCCTTCTTGTTATGCATGCACTTGACATTTATGCAAATTTCTGATTATATACCTTATTAGCAAAGAGGATTATAACCACAACAATCAATAGTCACCCTTGAAATAATTAGCTTACTAATAACTATAATCAGCAAGTTTTCAACTAGGAAGCTGGACATGTACTAAGTGGTCTGCTAAGTACCTTGACTTAGATCTGTGTGAACTAGACACATGCAATTTTGAGCTACACAAACTTTAGGTCTATATTGGACCTGAGTTTAGATGGGCTCGTGCAAGTATTTGGATTCAATGTACTTTATATATTATTTAGATTAAATCAAAATGTATCATTAAATGCATTATTACACGAACACACACACACACACAAAAACTAGAGTTGATAGATCATTTACAATCTTACCAGGCTATATAATGAACCCATTTCTCTCGTACAAACTTCAAAGACATAAACAGAAGAGTTGATAGAAAACTTACAACCATACCCAAGCTATAGAATGCACCCCATTTCTCTCATTACAAGAATCCATGACAACAAGGTCAACAAAATCAAGAGTTGATAGATCACTTACAACCCTAGCCAAGCTATAGAATGCACCACATTTCTCTCATCACAAGAATCCATAACAATAAGGTCAACAAAATCAATTATAGGAGTATTGGACAACTCTTTTAAGAGTGTTCAAGTAGAATAGATACACTATGGTGGTGCATGTTTGTTAAAAGGGGACTTCTTTCAACAAAACTTTTCATGCCCATATGAATATTCGAAGGAAATCGAAGAAAGTAAGAGCAGGCAAACTATGTATACATGTTTTATTTATAACAAAGGCTTTATGTTTTGGCTGATGCAAACCTCTCAAATGGCTGGTTCAAATCTCTAGAGCCCTGGTGAGAATATTGGTGCTTATACACATGGGTCAGCTTTGCTGGCTCAAAATTAAAAAAAAAAAACCCTTCCAATGTATATTTGAATAGATGATGAAAATTTTGTGACAAAACATAATATTACAATATAGCTTCCTATGTGGATTCAAAGAGATGATGAAAATGAGATGAGCCAACATGGTATTGCAATTTCCTATAGTTAGTGAAAATGATTTAAATGGAACTCTGCAAATAGGTTTTTAGGTCATGATCTCAACTTACCTCTATGAATAAGCCAACAACCATAGCAAGAGGAATTTTTGCAGTGACCCAACTTAATCCTAGAGCAAGCAGAAGGCCTGACAGCAAGGAAGCAATCAGGCCTGAAATACGCTGGACTCTAATATCATTCTGGGACTCCTGGCTCTCCAGATCCGAATGTTTCTCATGTGTAAGAGCTTGGACATGCTTCAGGCTCTGTTAAGTGTACATGACAAGAGGAATATTTGAGATACTTGAATTATATTTGAAATAATTGAAGTCTACCAATAATTTTGACTGTCAAGTTGTTGATTGCAGTAGAAGCAGGTTTCATCTCTGATATGTTCAACACACTTTTACCTGAAAGAAAAGACTGTAGCAGAAAGGCAACCCAAATATGCCACACATAAATACAAGGATGGCTATAATTGATATATCCCAGTTTCTTGACATGGTCCTTCTTGCATTGGGGCCAACTTTATTCTGCAGCGAAAGGGATTATTGATTTCATTTAGGCTAAACTTGGGTCTGATTCAGTCTAAT
>APFE030200830.1:210123-247377 GCA_000404065.3 Pinus taeda | reverse complement strand
TTGGAGGAATTTGTTGGAACAATGCAGTGAGAATACCAACTATCTATATAAACATACACGCACACAATAGACATACATTCACAGAATTCTCTAGCCTTTATTATTATGCATGCACTTGACATTTATGCAAATTTCTTACTGTATACTTGATGAGCAGAGAGGATTACAACGACAGTGCAGCTAGAAGACCAACTATCTATGAAGACATACATTCATAGAATTATCTAGCCTTGTTGTTATGAATGCACTTGACATTTATGCAAATTTCCGATTATATACCTTATTAGCAAAGAGGATTATAACCATAGCAATCGATACTCACCCTTGAAATAATTAGCTTACTAGTAACTATAATCAGCAAGTTTTCAACTAGGAAGCTGGACATGTACTAAGTGGTCTGCTAAGTACCTTGACTTAGATCTGTGTGAACTAGACACATGCAATTTTGAGCTACACAAACTTTAGGTCTATATTGGACTTGAGTTTAGATGGGCTCGTGCAAGTATTTGGATTCAATGTACTTTATATATTATTTAGATTAAATCAAAATGTATCATTAAATGCATTATTACACTGACACACACACACACACAAAAACTAGAGTTGATAGATCATTTACAATCTTGCCAGGCTATATAACGAACCCATTTCTCTCGTACAAACTTCAAAGACATAAACAAAAGAGTTGATAGAAAACTTACAACCATACCCAAGCTATATAATGCACCCCATTTCTCTCATTACAAGAATCCATGACAATAAGGTAAACGAAATCAAGAGTTGATAGATCACTTACAACCCTAGCCAAGCTATAGAATGCACCACATTTCTCTCATCACAAGAATCCATAACAATAAGGTCAACAAAATCAATTATAGGAGTATTGGACAACTCGTTTAAGAGGGTTCAAGTAGAATAGATACACTATGGTGGTGCATGTTTGTTAAAAGGGGACTTCTTTCAACAAAACCTTTCATGCCCATATGAATATTCGAAGGAAATCGAAGAAAGTAAGGGCAGGTAGACTATGTATACATGTTTTATTTATAACAAAGGATTTATGTTTTGGCTGATGCAGACCTCTCAAATGGCTAGTTCAGATCTCTGGAACCCTGGTGAGAATATTGGTGCTTATACACATGGGTCAACTTTTCTGGCTCAAAATTAAAAAAAAAAAACCCTTCCAATGTATATTTGAATAGATGACGAAAAAGTTGTGACAAAACATAATATTACAATATAGCTTCCTATGTGGATTCAAAGAGATGATGAAAATGAGATGAGCCAACATGGTATTGCAATTTCCTGTAGTTAGTGAAAATGATTTAAATGGAACTCTGCAAACAGGTTTTTAGGTCATGATCTCAACTTACCTCTATGAATAAGCCAACAACCACAGCAAGAGGAATTTTTGCAGTGACCCAACTTAATCCTGGAGCAAGCGGAAGGCCTAATAGCAAGGAAGCAATCAGGCCTGAAATGCGCTGGACTCTAATATCATTCTGGGACT
This sequence comes from Pinus taeda, assembly GCA_000404065.3. Taxonomy (NCBI): domain Eukaryota; kingdom Viridiplantae; phylum Streptophyta; class Pinopsida; order Pinales; family Pinaceae; genus Pinus; species Pinus taeda. The sequence continues at coordinate 245,867 of APFE030200830.1, read as the reverse complement.
CCTGGCTCTCCAGATCCGAATGTTTCTCATGTGTAAGAGCTTGGACATGCTTCAGGCTCTGTTAAGTGTACATGACAAGAGGAATATTTGAGATACTTGAATTATATTTGAAATAATCGAAGTCTACCAATAATTTTGACTGTCAAGTTGTTGATTGCAGTAGAAGGAGGTTTCATCTCTGATATGTTCAGCACACTTTTACCTGAAAGAAAAGACCGTAGCAGAAAGGCAACCCAAATATGCCACACATAAATACAAGGATGGCTATATTTGATATATCCCAGTTTCTTGACATCGTCCTTCTTTCATTGGGGCCAACTTTATTCGGCAGCGAAAGGGAATTATTGATTTCATTTAGGCTAAACTTGGGTCTTATTCAGTCTAATAGTGACCCTGTCCTGTATTCCAGTCAATATGGACTGAGAGTAGAGAAAGAGATGACAATAAATGGAACCCTAATAAATTCTAGAAAGTTAAAAGCAATAATAGTAACCTCTGCTCGATGAAACTAAAAAGTAAATTGGGGATGCCAAAAGGATTACTTGTTTCAAAATGGAAGCAACATTGTGGTCTACAAAAATCATGGATGCAAGCAATGATCCAGGCATGACTGCCAAAAACATTGCCCATAAGGGAACATTCTTCAGCTTCACTAAACTCCCAAGCTCAGTCACTCCATCCGTTCGAAATCCAGTTCTGGGAAAATCCAGTCTTTGAAGGTGTGGATGGTCTAGTTTTGGCAAATATGTCACACCTGAGCCAAAGTGAAAAATTCAGAAGATTAAGCAATGTCAAGCATGAGTGGTAACTGATTAATATTTATAAAGAAAATAAAATGATCTCTCAAATGAACTCCATATACACCACAAGCAAAACATTCCCTAGGACCTCAGTAAAGCCTAGAAGGACATATGTTGTGCATGAAAATAATCATGAGAATTTTTTTAACTGAATTAGTCTATACAAAAGTGCATCCTGTAAGAGGTGGCAAACATCATGAATTTTAAAATGTCTTGCTCCTTAAGCATGCCTTGCAGACATCCCAAGCCACAGTGACAACACGGGTTCCCATTAGAGTAGAGTTATGTTTTAGCCCTAATTTACGAGGGAAAATTCAAATTTTTCTTTGGTACTTTAAACTTACTATTGTAAAGACATAAGGCTCTATAGATGATTAAAAGTACAGTCGCATACAAACACTATGCATCATGATTCATTCCATAATAATCTTCAAGTAACCAAAGGAATACATTGAAAGCTACCACAGAGGTCAGAGTAATGAGTATCAAAGGTCTACCTGTACACACTAGAAGGGTTATAGGAAGTGAACAATTGCCTACTGGGTAAATTATTGGAGCCGACGACCCTGGTGGTTTCCCTCTTTACCTGCGAAAACAGCCTGCCTATTAGGGTTTAGCTCGATAGAAGACATATAGCTCAGAAAATAAAAGGGAAAGAAACTGGCCAACAATTTTAGAAAAGGAGACATTACCTGAGCCGATGGTGAGTGGAGAACCTCCATGCAGTCAAAATTGTACATAGTACTACATCGTAGCAACCAAGCCAGCAAGCAATTTAGGATTTTCTTGGTAATCCGGTGTAGAACAGGGTCTAGATACCGAGAAACGTTGAAGTTGCAGGGATTCTGCACTATTTTCGTCCGTCGGGGAGAAGCAACTGGGAAACGAAGGCACTATTTCCTTCCATTGGGGAGAAGCCACTGGGAGCCAGGTTACCACATCTGGAGGTGTGCCTCGAGAGCCACCCAACATCCGTTAACAATGTCATGCAATGAATTAGTATCATAAATAAATTAAATGCTTGCCTACCAATTGTATTAATGGGTGACTCATTGCTGAAGTAGTTCACAAACCAAATGACGAAAATAGGGGAAATGCTTGATAACAGAAACAAAATTGCAAGACAACCAAGAGTGTGCAAAGAAAGTGTGCAGTTAATTTATTAGGTGCAAGACACGGAAGCTCGGCAAACTGCTCCCGGGCTGTGATTTCTGCAACACGAGAAAGGGCCTCTCTCCAGGTTTGAATGCTGGTGGAGTCGTATCGTGGTTTCCCTTAACTCGTTTGCGCGATTTCTATCCAGATTTCAGTTTTAGAAGGGTTTTGGGGGCAGAAGGATACAGGGGATGCCATTGCCAATGCCTATTCGACTATACAAACAGAGAGCTCGGTGCACAGATGTCAAGAGGGGAAAGTGAAACCTTTTTTAATGTTTTTTAATGTTTTAAAACATTTTTTATTAAATCAGACAGCTGATTTTTGTTCAATTGTCTAACAAAAGATCTAACAGCTATGATTAGGACAGAAAGGCATTTTAGAGAGTTCATTTCAGAGGGAAATGCCTTACGGCATAATAAAATTTAAATGATGTCAAAATTTGAGTTTGTGAGTTTATCATGAAGAAATGTAGATCTAAAGTCATTCTAAATTACTTTATTCATTTGGCATCAAATTTCAGAATCCCCCGATAAAATTTTTAGTTCTCGTATTCAACATTCAACATTTGAGCATCTTCCTTGTTTGAATGACACATTCCAGCATTTTCCATCGAGATTTTATTATTTTATTGTTTTATGTTTTATCAAAATTTAAAGGTTTCATATATCCAGAATCTAGAACAAAAATATTCAGGTTTACTAGTTCCACCACCAGACTCTTAGATGTCTGGATAACCATGTGTAATAATGTAATTTTATTTGATTTTTTGAATTCACATTTTTTAGTCTCTTTTTTTTTTGAATAAAAGTTATATGGTATCTGTGATATGTAGATCCTGCGCTCTTGCACATATGGGTACCTAGATGATTTGATGTCACATTAAGTTTTATAAAATTACCCTTTTCATGTAGTTTTAAACCAATTTATTAATAAATGAAAAATATTTTAATGAAGTTATTCAATATATGGTCCGATTCAATGGACAATACATGATAAAATAATTATGAATTTGAATAACTGAATTCTTAGATATGCATTTAAAAAGATGATTAGGTAATTAACAAATTTAGATGTGAGAAGCAATAATAATAATTCAGTGCCAAAGACCCCTATACTTTGCGAATTTCTCAGGAAAAATTCCCATTGTAAAAAAAAATTGTAAAAAAAATTTTTATCGTAAAAATGCATGTTATTGTAAAACTCATAGAAAAATTCCCATTGTAAAAAAAAATTGTTGCTTGAAAATTTGTTTCACTACATTGTTTTGTTTTAGAGATATTTACAATTTACAAAGAAATCATGTCTCTTGAAGCACATAAGCTCTAGTAAGTAATTTTTCAAGTTAAATTGTGCTTTTAGTTTGTATTTCATGACAAATACATATGTTCAATATCATTTTTTTCTCATGCATAGGAACAATGGGTTGAAAAGAGAAGTCTAAGGAAACTAAGCTTTTTGTTCAAAATATCAACACCAAGTTAAAAGTAGTAGAACCAAAATTCGAGCTCTCTAAGGAAAAAACCTTAATTCAACTTTCTTTTCAAATACTTCATATAAAACCCAATCAACTACAACTATGCCTTGGGAAGAAATGAATGAATTGTTTGAGAATGATGGTTGGAGAAATATTGAAGGAAGTGGATTGTAAGAAGATTCTAGCTCCGACTCGAACAATTTTGTAGACACCGAAAGAAATGTGATGATATGGTTGCATCCAGGCCTGCCATGCTTCCTTATTATGATATGGTAAGTTGGATTATCTCCCATGATCATGTTAAGACTTTCACAATTGTAAATGACTCCAATAAAGTTATAGCTTCGTGGAGGCCTGAGGCATTACAAAAAATTATAAATTGATTCCTCCTAAGATTTACTTTGATAGAGAATATATGATTAATTTTGAGAAAAGAGTGTTAAAAGAATATAAAATTCACTTTTTTGGATGCATAAGGATTGGGTAGATGATTTTGTTAGATTTAATACCAAATAAAATAGGCTTTACTTAATTACAAAATTTAAAAATCCACATGCATATGTGGTTAAAATGTTGTCTAGACTTTATGTGGAGCTAGATCTCGAACATTTAAAGTTGGAATGGGTTTCCATATTCCATGGAATTACAAATCAATCTAAAATATTCATTTGGGCAAATATTTTTTCTCAAAATAAATTATATTTTATTAAGCTATCGCAGTCATCTCCACCAAGTTTTGGTAGATGTTTTTATATGGCATCCTACTTAATGGATGTTGTAGTAGCCTTTGTTCCATTTCCATTATTGAAATGGAATCGGTCTTTCAACACTCAACCTATTCATTAGTTTTACATTATTCTCTAGGAAATTCAACATACAAACCATTTTTATGATATTTGTGATAATATTATGTTGTATTTCCATCGAGACATTTCTAGTAAGCCTCCTCCAAGAATAAGTAAAGAGATTCAATCAACATTACAAGGCATTGGAGACTGGTTTGTTAAAGAGGGTTTTTCTTATTTTAGAGAATATGTATGTGATTTTAGTCCTCGTGTATTACTCAAATTCATTCCTGATTGAATTATTATGAGAGAAATAACCTATCAAACAACTTTTCATAGTATGACAAAATTTCTATATAAGAATTCAAAGAAATTGTGGCCAAATTTTCCTATCAAGATTGGTCACTAGACTCTTACAAACAAAGGTCATGCAGTAGTTAAGGGAAAATGGACTTCAAGAGGTTTGGTTCCCTTAATTTCCTTTTTAAAGTTATTATCCACATTAAATTGTTAATGTACATGTCAAGTCAGTGATGTACTCTAAAAATTATGTGCATAAAGAACCACTATATGATGTTTTGTTCAAAAATGTTGATTATTTTGATAAAGTTGGACTTAAAGTTTTCTACCAAATGAGCGAAAAGGAGAAATAAAATCTTCAAACCTTCAAGGAGAAAATACACTTATGTTTCCTTGAGCAAAGGAGTTAGGCCTTTGGCGTTATTTAGCTGAGCTACAAATGGGAATGAGTATATGTTTATCCTTCACTAAGAATATTAATGGGCGTAAAGGAAATGAAAGTTCACAAGATCAACAATCTAGTCAAGGAACAAGAGCTTAAAATGGTAAAATCGATCAAAAAATCTCCATTCAACAATAATATATGTCAATTTAGAAGTAGCAAGACGAAATCGAGAAATAGGAGCAAGAACATAAAGAAAAGGAACAACAACAGCAACAAAAGTAAAAAGAGAGATTAGGAAAGCATGATTAATATTTAGTGTAATATCAAAGTCAAGAGAAGCAAGACATTGTTCAAAAGGAAAAAATAGTAGGGGAAATAGAGGAATTAGAAAGGAAAATAGAAAAGAATACTGACAATATAGAAAAGGCAGCAAAATATGTTGACCATTCAATGTCTAATACTCAACAAATGGGGAAAGCACATGATGTTTCTCAAAGCCCATTTCTCTTTTCCTAAATCACTTAGGTAATACCTCCACGAGTCATAATGACTCCTCTAGCAACCAATACTACAATTTTTTCTTCACTTTTAATCAATGTTGTTAAATTAGATCTTGTTAAAGAGACAATAGTGTCCCTAGGATATTTTGTTTTGAGTACCAAGACAAAGGTAGTTGTGAATATATCAAGAAATAGAAAATTTGACCCTTCTATGAAAATAAATTTTCGGTAATGGCGTGGAACACTAAGGGAATTTTGAAGTAAAAAATGTGCCTCCAAACAAAAATTGTGTTAAAAAATCAACTTTACAAGAACCAACAAGTTTCAATATGATGATGTCATTCCTAGGGGTAAATATTTTTGGAGGGAATAGAAGAAAACTATTTTTTATTATATTTTTAGTTTATATTCTTATATATTTACTCAAATGTCAAGTGTAGACACCTGTTGGATGCAAAATTAGATCACATGTCCAAAAAGTACCCACCATGCATACTTTTGAGGAGACCCACATCGGGAAAAATTGAAAATGCATGAAAAATGTGTTTCAAACACACTTTTTCACTTATTTTCAATTCTTTTTGATCTGGTTCTATTCAAAAGTATGAAGAATGGGTACTCATTAAATGTGGAATCTAATTTTTCATCTAAATGGTGCATATACTTGACATTTCAGTGAACGTATGAGGAGATAAGCTGAAAATACAATTAAAAAAGTAGTTTTATTTCTTTTCCTTTAAAAGTTCATCTACATTTATTATTTTAACAATTGTTTTAATATTCTCCTTAGGAGGCCAATTTTAGAACTCAAAATTACCCTAATTACCTATAGGTGATCTAGAAGGTAGGGCTATGGAAACAACATAAGCCCTTGGGGTTTTTCTTAGCCATCATTTGGTCCAATATATGAGATATCCAAAGATCTCTGGAAAAATGCCAAAACAAAATCAATGGGTTGGAATTTAAACTAAAAATTAAAAAGTATATGCTCGATAAGGAATGGAAATCCCATTCCATAAAGTTACAAGAAGAATTTTCCATATCTATGGCATAAATTGAGAAAAAACTCTGAGATGAAAAAATTAAATATAGGAGCAGCCTAGGAAGCAGTTTGTTGAGGCTATGACAAAACATGTTAACCAATTATAAGTTATGGGACTAGTTTATGTCAGAGACGTTGAGTTATTAAAACAAGAATTTGAGATTCATGTTGAAACGATGTCTGCATATTTTCAAGCTCACATCAATTCTTTGGAAGGACAAACAAAAAATCTAAAGAAAGAAATTGTGGAGCTGAAAGTGTTCAAGGGTCAATCCATTGTTGTCCATGAGCAACTTAAGCAAGTCAAGTTAAAAAATTTCAATCAAATAAATATAACTTATGATTTGTGTCATGACTTTCTCAACCTTACAGATCAAGTTGATAAAATATATCATGTGGGAGAATAAACACAAGTTTGAAGTTTTTGGTAAACTTTCTAAAGAAGCAAAAAGGATGAACCATATATCCTTAGATAAGATAAAATTTGATATCTAGATCATTAAGGAATGGATTAAATATTCCAATGGTTCGTGTGATTCAATATGGGATGGTGCATTAAAATTTAAAGATGTGATTCAAGAATTTAAAATGCTTCATTATGGGTGAATCAATGAGGTTTTACCTCTTACTATTTGCATCCAAGTAATTAGAGTAATAGAGAGGATACCGTAGTGAAATTCATCGAATCACTGAGTGGGTTGGAAAAGAGATCCAAAAATTCCTTCAATTTCCGTACAAATGCATTAAAATAGTTTAAAGATTTTCTTCTACGTATAGAAGAAAGAAAATATATATTTTGAAGCATATGGGTTAATGTTAGATTGGTCCACAAAACAATATACCTATTTACTTGCATCAATATCTTATAGACATAATGAATGTAACATATGATTTAAGGAGAAAGATATGGAATCAAATCCCCTAGATCCAACATAACATTCATGATAGTTTGCTCAAAAGATCGAGGAAGTCTAGCGGTAGATGGAATGAAAGTCATCCACGTATGAAAAGAATGACACATCCAGTTGCATTTAGTGTGCAAGAAAATCCTCTTGCAAAAATCAAAAGATTTTCCATTTTCAGAAAACTAGCAGATATCTTTTATTTTTGGTTATTCATACAACCTTCTTTGTTGGAGAAGGGTTTGCAAATCATTGCACTGCAATCAAGACTAACATTTTCAATAAGAAATTGTAGTTAATTTTTGAACACATGGGAGTCATTCAACAAATCTCTCAATGCTAATGGAGTATTGTACTATGATATAATTGCCTTATATCCATCCTTTCTTTTCCATTCTCTTGACTTCATATTTATTGAACTACTACTTGTAATTGAATATTGGAATGCATCTTTCTTTTCTTTAAAATGAGATATGCAAATGTTTGATTGATTTATTTAATGTTTTCAAATTTATCTAAGTCTTTGGGTATATAAATATTTCGAAATATAATATTCATCCAGTTAAAGCACCAACTTGCTCTCATTTTTGAGATAGTTTAAGTTTCTATGAAATAGGCTAAATATTGCATGCAAATAAACCCCAAAAAACATACAAAATACAATTTGTTAAGCTCTCACACCAAAGCACACACTTCACAGGTGGCATACTGAACCCACATATTAGTTATAACGATTACTACCCCAAATAACTACAGTTATATTATGGGCCCACATTTGGGTATTATTTCCCTCACCCTTGTTGTTAGACAACATAAGCCTCCAAACATTAGCAATTTGTCTAGGTTAGGTATTATTTACTTGTAAATGTTTTTAGGTCATATATTTTCCCTAGTTTAGATTAGTTTCTATCATTTTTTTAAGTTTAGTATAGGCAACCCAACCCATATTTCACTGAGTATCACCATACCAAAATAATAGGGGTCTAATTGGGACCTTGATTGGGTGATATCTCCCCTTTATAGGTGGAATTCTTATTTTTTTTCAATAATTTGGTGCTAGAAAGAGGGCATGTTATGCATGGCTAATAGATCCTCTCAAATTGATATCTCCAATACATCAACCTATTCTAGCACACCTCCTATATCCATTCACCAAGGTGAGCCACAAACTTTATATTCTCCAATAACAGATGTTTTTGAGTTATATTCTATTGTAGAAAATTTGGAAAAAATCACTTCAACATCTATAACTGTATCAATCCATCCATAATTGAAACTATATAAACCCTTTACATGTTCTCAAGGAAAATGGTTTGGATTATCTCTAGTTCGATTCACTATCTCTGATAAAAGAAAACTGATAAAGGAAACATAGGCTGATGTTGGGTCTTCCTCTCAAATAGTTCTTGAGAATGAACTTGATTTTTCATCAAATATAAACCCTATATTTCCTTTTGAAGATATTGAATAGGATTCAGAAGTAACTTCTAGTCAAGTAGTATCAACAAGTGGTGGGTTTGGATATTTGCCTCCATTTCTTCATACCCATACCAATGGTCTGTTAGATTTATCACCGGCATCTTCTCTAGAGTCTCCTATAAATATGGATGGAAGACAGTGGTTGTCTTTAGTTGTTAATGTCCCAGGTGATAAGCATGACCTTCCAAAACACCCTAAAATGTTCCTTCCAAAGTTTAAATTTGACAATAGAGTGGCTCCTAAAGATCATATAAAAAAATTATGTTCTCTGTGAATCCCATAAGTGTGCAACATGAATGCATAGTTTGTTGTATTTTCCTTTATACTTTTGAGGGCAAAGGTTCAACTTGGCATTTCACTTTAGTTGATGGGTGTATTGTTAATTGGGATAATTTTCAAGGAAATTTTCCTTAAAAAAATGGTGAAGACAAAACCCAAATAACACTAGTTCTTGAACTTTCAGTAATTAAAATGAAGCCGAAAAAGGAAATTAAGATTTCAATCAACAATTTTCATCTCTCTTAAATAGGGTTCTAGCTGATTCTAGACTTCTAGATAATGTATTGATTGAAATTTACACTACACCTCTTCCTCCATCAATTTCCATTTTTTTTAAAAGGGGAAATAAAATTATTCTATCATAAACCCTTGATGAATCTTTAAAAGTTGAAAACGAAATGATGAGCATAGTAGGAAAATCAATAGTAGAGGGAAAAAGTTTGTAATTATATTTAAAATAAAATAAACACAAAGGTAATTGATGAAAATAAAGTTAAAGAGGTTGATGATATCGATAATATTGATAGAATAATAAAAATATTGTCAAATGAGATCACTGATGTTAAAAATACTTCAGCAGAATTTCCATCTAACAGGAGGCCTTGGATACCTTTGAGAACGAAGCCTACACCTCCTCAAAATCAAAATCATATTGATAATATCAATATTGAAGATTATGCTCAAAATTATTGTTGTTTAGAACATAATGCTAATCACTATGAAAATACATGTTCTACTTTTGTAAATATGTTTAAGGTTTTTCTTAGTAGTGATGAAGAAGAAACAACCCAAGAAGATGAGAAAGTAGAAGAAGAATATGGAACATCTGTAAATGTTTTATAGGATGTCTTGTAGGGATTAATAAATGATAATGAAAAAGATGAAGTAGAAGAAATTAATGTTTTCAAACTAGAAGTAAAGGTCTTGTTTCTACTTCTAATACTCCTGCAAAAAAAAATTACATCTACAAATAAAACACCTTCTTCATCTAACAAAGTTGCTCAGATTGAATCTATTGACTACGATTTAGTTGGGGACACAAAAAAAAACAAAGCAACATTTCTTTGTTTGAATAAGTTGCTTCAATCCTTAGAAGCAAATATTCCTAAAAAAAATCCCACTTCTACAGGGAACACTCAAAATGTCGTTTAAAATTTATCTAAATTAATGCATATTTGATTGGGGATAGGTCTTGTTCACACAGTCCTCCTTTCCTTTTGACATTTGAAATTTTTAATTGAAATTTTCATTTTCATGGTTGATTATGGAGCATCATCCAATGTTATTCCATATTTAGTTGCCAAAAATTGAATTTGGTACCTGAAAAAATGGCCCTATAGATTGTGTAATTGGATAGGTGAAGTGTCAGAGTTTTAGGAGAGATAAAAGATGTGTTGATCTAGTTAGCCTCCGATCCCAATATTTTTCAGATTACTGATATTGTAATTTGATGGTATTCCAGAGTCTTATGGTTTATTTTTAAGTAGAGATTGGTTAGCAAAGTTAAATGGTTACTTTTCAACTGATTTATCACACCTATGATTTCTCTTAAATTATAAACCTAACAGTATCAAAATTGAACATCAAAGACATATGAATTACACGGTGACCAATTTAGATAGTCAAAATCAAACAATTATGTTTACCTGATCTTCACTTGGGAATTATTCATTTGAAACTTATTTTAGCAATTACACTTCATAACCATCTTATATTGAAGAATCAATTTTTCTTATTTTTTTTAAGTTTCTTGTGATTATATGAATGATATTTCTTCCCTTCTTAATATTGATGTGAATACAAATTTTCGGTATTGTACTTTTGTGGTTCCAAATCAATTGAAGGCACATGTGTTATATGTATATTATAGGACCCGTAACGTAATAAGTTTATTTTATCATGTAGACTTGATTTTCAAAGTACAAATAATGTAGTTGAGTATGAGGCTTTGTTACAAGGTCTTAGGAAACCAATATATTTGAAAATCAAGAAATTGAAAATAATTGGTGATTATGAAATAATTGTGAGAGAAGTAAATAAAACGATTCATTGTATTTCAAATCACTTGGAAAAATATAGATAAGAGGTGTGATCTTTAAACTAGAAATTTGATAGTTTTGAATTAAACTTTGTTCCTTGATCACAAAATACAAATGTTGATTTATTAGCTAATGTAACATCCAAACTAATTATAGAAACTTTATTTAAGGACAATTTTTTTGTAGAGATACTTTTTAGGCCACCAGTACCAGACAACATCTCAAACTGGAGAGTTTTTTATGATGATGACCAAATTATAAACTTTCTTACCTTAGTAGACAATTTTAAAGGCTCAATCATTGATGAAGATAAACATGATATAGGAATTAACCACAGTTCTTTATACTCTGAAAATAAACTAGAAAAAAATTTGATTTTGCCTTCGTCAAATTGAGAAATTTTGAATTTACACATCAGCAAACAACTTGGATGTAGTTAGCTTGTGTGAAATGGATCGTGTCACCCAGTTAGCTCAATAAATTTGAGTTGGAGGAGTTGGAGTTCAATTAAGCATGTCTGATTTCTAATTTATAGCAATCAAGATCAGTTATTTCAAGTTGTTTCCAATTAAATTAGTTCTAATTGTCGGAGGACTAGTGGAAGGTCAGTTGTGCAGTGGCACTTCAGTCTGAGTTAGTCATCATCTAGTTAACTAATCAATCAACCCAAAATAACTAGTTCATGTAGAGAAATTAAGTTCCCCGGCTGTGGTGGAGATTCCAAGGTAGTGTAACATAAGTTGTACACTAGTCTTGAGTGTACATATGTTGCATGGAGTCAGATGATCAACCTTGGGAATTGCACAAGCATTTTGGAGGAAATTCCTAAATAACAAGGGCCTAATTTCCCCAGGAATTGCGCAAGGAAATAGGGGCTCAAGAAGAGGAAGAAATTGACTAAGTTTGGATCATATCTTCTTAGTGAGTAAAGAGGTAGGTTATTCACTTGCAGGTTGAGCTCAGATTGAGCTAACAATTGTAATACATCTTTATTCATCATATTAATGAAAGCATGAAAAGGGGTTTTTAGAATATTTATTTTCCCTGGAAAATATTATGTGCATGTGTGTTATTTTTCTTTTCATGTTTGTGATTGATGTTCTAAATTATGAATTGAATTTTGCAAAGCAGTAGAGTAGGATTGTCTCTTGTGACTTCGATTAAAATTTCATGAGTAGTTGCAATTCTATACCATAATTTCTACATGGTATCAGATTAGGATTCACATTAGAATAGGAATTTAAAAGTTGTTTCTTAGGAGGATCAAATTTTCAATTCAGTGTAGCAGGATCTCTACAGAGTTGGGAAGATGACCTTCAATGCGCTAAGACAAGAGTATGCCTTGGAAGGAAACTCTAATTTAATTGCATAGAAGGATCACATGGAGGAAATATTGGATGACTGTGGATTTCTAGAATACATCAAGAAAAATATTGCAAAACCATAGGCATTTGTTACACATAACCTAGCCCAATGGAAGAAAGATGTAGCCAAGTCGAGGAGAATAATCTTGGAGGGAGTGCGATACCACATTGTTTGAAATATGGGAAAGAAACTCCTTTTTCAATGTGGAAAGAATTAACAGAATTGTTTGATAATATTAGTGACCACAGGAAATTGGAGCTCAAGGAAAAACTTTGAAATATCAAGATGCAGAAAAATGACACTATCCGGCAGTATCTGAGTAGATTTACACAAGTTCGTGATGAAATGGAGGGGTTGGTTTCAATGTTTTAGAAGAGGACTTGGTAAACCTAGCTCTTCTAGGCCTTCCCAAAAGTTGGCATAGCGACAAAGACTCGGTGAACGACTGGGAGAAATTACCTAATTGGGAATGCTTATGGTTTCATTTGGTACAAGAGGAAATAATGCAAAATGTGAGAGACAAGACTTCATCCAAGGGAGAGGATGAAGAAAACTTTGCATTGGTTGGAAATAAAAAGAAGGGAAAAGGGAATAAATCTCAAACCAAACTAGAATCCAACCAATGGGGCAAGAAGAAATATTTTTTCAAAATTAAAAGCTTCAATTGTCATGAATTTGGGCACTATGCCACGAAGTTTCCACACACAAATTCAAGCAAGAAGACCTCAGGAGGAGCAGCAGGTGAATCTTTGGCTTCACAATTTTATCTTGACTTCACCCTTATCGCATGCATAGACAACACAACGATGGGAATCATGTGCTACTTGGAATCAGGTGCATCCTTCCACATGACAGGGTGTAGAGGGTTTTTCAATGACCTAGAGGAGAAAGATATCAAAATGAAAATTGAGTTGGGGGATGATGGAAGGTACATCACAACCGATATTGGTACAGTCACCTTTCATAGGGAGTCATGATCCCCTCTTAGACTCAAGGATATCATGTTCATTTCAGGCCTAAAGAAAAATCTAATCCCCGTTGTAGTTTTGGAAGACCGTGGTTATGATGTGATCTTCAATGAAGGGAAAGAATTCCTGAGACATAAATCCATGGGATAGGTGAAGAATATTGACGTTCATTTGAAGAACCTATATAAGCTATATGTGGAAGACTATGTTTCAATAAGCAATAACATGGATAAAGTGCAGAGGTGTGATATCAGTGAAATTTGGCATAGAATACTTGGCCATTTTCATCATGGTGCCTTGAAGATTATGAAGAAAATAGCCACTAGCGTCCCTAAAGGATCACTTGAGAAACAGGATGTACCTTGGGGAAGTATGCAAAATCCACATTCCATGACTGGGACAAAAAAGCACATGCAGCCTTGGAAATGATCCACTTTGATGTTTGTGGACCTATCTCAAAAACCTCCACTGTGAGACACAAATATTTTTTCATTTTTATTGATGTCTTCTCAAGGAAGTGTTGGATCTTCTTCATGCAAAAGAAAGATGAGACATTCTCCAAGTTCGTAGAATTCAAGGCATTGGTTAAAGAAGAAACCGACAAGAAGGTTAAGGCTCTTAGGAGAGATAATGAAGGTGAGTATGTTTTTGAATGAATTCAAAAATTTCTATGTGAAAGAAGGCATTCGAAGAGAGCTAACAACACCCCTAAGAGGTACACTTGCTACATGTCTCTAATGATTGAGTTGGTAGACACTGAGCCATCATATTTTGAGGAAGCAATATAGCAACTTGTATGGGTTGATGCAATCATGGAGGAATACAAATACATTGTAAAGGGCAGTGTTTTGGAAGTGGTCCCAAGACCATCAGATAAATCAATTATGGGTTTGACATGGATCTTCAAGGTAAAGCATGCAACAAATAGAAGCATAGAGAAGTATAAGGAAAAATTTGTGGCCAAAGAATTCTCTCAAGTTGAGGGAATTGACTGTGAGCAAAAATTTTCTCTTGTGGAAAGGTATCCATCCATTAGAACAATTCTTGTGATGGATGCACATATGGGGTGGAAGATCCGCCAGATGGATGTAAAAATAACATTTCTCAATGGGGTTCTTGAGGAGGAGGTGTACATTGAGAAACCATAAGTTTTTGAGACATTTGATCAGGAGTATCACGTGTGTAGAATCAATCAAGTGTTATACGGTTTCAAACAAGCACCTTGTGCTTGGTGCACTAAGATTGATAACCATATCACTGGTTTGGGCTTCACTATAATGAATCAGATGCAAACCTATATCACATCTAGGTAGAAGGTAAATTGCTTATTATTCTCTTATATGTTGATGATTTAATTTTAATTGGTGATGAGAAGTTGATCATATCTTGCAAGGAGGACATTGCAAGGGAATTTGAAATGAAGGACATGGGTTCATGCACTACTTCCTCAGGATGGAAGTATGGCAAGGTGGTGGGGAATTGTTTGTGTCTCAAGGAAAGTATGCCAAAATGATACTACAGTGATTCTTCATGGAGACAACTCTCACAACCAATTGGAGGAAGGAGGATACCACTTCATGTGAGGTAGTGGATGATACCATTTATTGGTAGCTAGTGGGTTCACTTATGTATCTTGTGAATGTACAACCATATATGTGCTATGTAGTCAACTAATTGAGCCAAGCTATGGTTAGGCCGAACAATTTTTTTTGGAAGGTAGTTAAGCATGTTTTACTATACCTCAGAGGCGCTACCAGTTTGGACTATGGCCTAGATGGATAGAGGGAGTGAAGTTGTGTGGCTTTAAAGATGCAAATTAGGTGGGGAGTCCATCCAACCGAAAGAGTACATCAGGTGGAATTTTCAGTGTTAGGCCACAATTGTTTCCTAGTACAACAGGAAGCAAAGATATGTGGCACTCATATTAGCAGAAGCAAAATACATTGTAGAAATTCCTTGTACAGTCAAACTGCAGATTCTAATATGCTAAAACAATGGAATTGAATCTACTCTACTCATCTGCGAAAATAATTAAACAATCGTAAAAGCACGAAACATACAAGAGAAATAATTCAATCAACACATTACATAATGATTTCTTGGCGAAAGCCATAGCTTAAAACCCCTACTATCTGTATATTTCATTAATCGGTAAATATGAGAAGATTAAAATGCTCTTCTCAAGCCCGAGCAACCTCTACACTATCTCTATCTATCTCACAGCTTCCTAGACAAGGCTTGGATGAATACAATATTCTTTGCTCAACCTTGAGCTCAACCTACACAAGTATTTTCTATCCTTTGCCTAAATGACTTCCTTTAGCCAATACTTGGCCAAATTCCTAGCCTTCCAAGCTCCTACTTCCTTGCCCTCACAAGCTCCACACACAAACTTGTGCTTCCTATTGCTTGGTCTCACCAACTCGTGCTCGCCAAAACAATGATTAAAATTGTGCCTTCATTCTTCCTTTTAAAAGAACACCGAATGGCTAAAATTAGTGAGATTTTGAATTAAGGAATGATTTATTTTAGGCCTTCTTCTGATTGCATGCATCATCTATTTAATTTAGATGATTTTACAATTGATGGTACAATGTCCCTGAACTCGAATCTCAACTAGGTCTTTCTCTTATTTGGCATGCATGAGTTAATTATGAGTGAATGTTAAGTTTATTGGTTGAGAAGTGTTGGTTACATCCCATTACTACAGGTTACACCCCACTACTATATCTCCCACTAATTCCTCCATTAGTTGGAACTAATTTAATTAAATTTAACTCATTTAAAATGAATTAAATAATTACAACTCAAAAGAACTCAACCTGGGCCCCTAAAATTTAGGAACCACTCCACTTGAATCTAGATAGATTCCCAACTCGAATTAACTGATTCAACTAAGTCAAATTAACTTAGTTAACTACTACAAGTTGCTATGAGAATTAGAATTACAATTTAATTCCTAATTTAATTCAAGAACAAATTAAATTAGGATTTTTCTTGGTGTTATTTTTAACATTTCTTGTTGTTATTTTCAAAACTACCTCTTAACAAGAAATGAATTTAACTCTATCTTGATCTGGTACCTTTGGAATGTTATGCATACAATTCTTGCCATTGTTGTTGTTTCTACTGCAACATCTACAATAAAAAAGTATCCAAACAAAATAAATTGAATCAATTATTTTTGCAACTGTCTACTAGGAAAACTGTGTTGTTGTTGACTCTGCTAATAAGCCCCCTTCTCTACTATCAACTCTACTTTGCACTTCCTCAGTATTTGAATGACATTGCTCCTCCTTCTATTGAATACTATGGGCCCTCGTAGTAAGGTAATGATCCATGAGACAAAAAACACCTCAATGGACCCTGCCAAAATCTCTGCACTCTTGGGACTAAGAATCTACATCGCTCCACCTCACTCCTAGAGGCATACTTGCATGTGCTCCCTCAATGTGCTTAGCTTGAACTCTCATCATACTGGAGGTTTCTGACATGTGCTATTCATCATCATCCTCCTGGTTATCCTAACTTCCAATTGACTCTGGCTTCCTCTTGAGAGCTAAATCATGCTCCCTCTCAACCACAACATCTCTAATCCCTGCCTTGCTCCTAAAGGCTATGCATGCATCTTCCTCTAATGTGTAGAGTCTCTCAACCCTAACACGAAATTTCTTGATTTGACATGAAGCAATATGCTTGAGGTAGGCCTTCACATCTCTAAAGACTACCTCATATCCATTTTCTTCACACCTCAATTTCTTCATCAGTTCAAGTATCTTGGCTTCATGACTATTACTGAATAGCTCATTGAGATTCTTCCACATAGAAAAGGGAGTCTATTTTCCATGTAATTTCAAGACTATGTGGTATCTCACACCTTCCAGGATGATCCTCCTAGCTCTTGCTACACTCTTCTTTCACTCTGCCAGATCTTTAGCATCGGATGTTGGAGGCTTCAGGATATCATGATCTATGAATTCCTTCAGCTAATTATCTTTCAACACTACCTCCATCCTTTCCTTCCAAGAAGTATAACGCGAACTACCCTCAAGGGCATATTCGAGTTTCAATCTGTAGAAGGACATCCTACTAGCTCTAAAGAATTATTCTACAAATTCTATTCACCTGCAAGGAAAACTTCAAATTCGTCTCTTTTATTGTGATTTCAACTCTAATACCATGTATAAATTTTTATAAATCTAGCTCTGATACCATGTAGAAAATTCTACAAATCTAGCTCTGATACAATGTAGATATTTCTACAAATCTAGCTCTAATACCATGTTGAAATTTCTACAAATCTAGTTCTTATACCATGTAGAAATTCCTTGTAGATTCAAACTGCAAATTGTAATATGCTAATACGATTGACTTGAATATGCTCTACTCATTAGCGGAAACAATTAAACAATCATGAAATCATGAATCATACAGGAGAAAGCATTCAACCAACACATTACACAATGATTTCCTGGGGAAAGCCACAACTAAAAACCCTGATATCTATATATTGCATTAATTAGAAAATATGAGAAGATTACAATGCTTTGCTCAAGCCCGAGCAACTTCTGAACTATCTCTATTTATCTCACAACTTCCTAGACAAGGCTTGGATGAATAGAATTTTCTCAGCCTTGAGCTCAACCTGCACAAGGATTTTCTATCCTCTACCCGAATGACTGCCTTTGGCCAATATTTAGCCAAATTCCTAGCCTTCTAAACTCCTACTTCCTTGCCCTCACAAGCTCCACGCAAAAAATTGTGCTTCCTATTTCTTGGTCTCACCAACTCGTGCTCACCAAAACAACGATTAAACTTGTGCCTTCATTCCTCCTTTTAAAGTAAATTTGAATGGCTAAAATTAGTGAGTTTTCTAATTAATGAATGGTTTATTTTAGGCCTTCTTCTGATTTCATGCACCATCTATTTAATTTAGATGATTTTACAACTGATATTACATTGTCCTTGAACTCCAATCTCAACTGGGTCTTTCTCTTATTTGACATGCATGAGTTAATTATGAGTGAATCTTCAGTTTATTGGTTGAGCAGTGTCGGTTACACCCCACTACTGTAGGTTACACCCACTACTATATCTCCCACTAATTCCTCCATCAGTTGGAACTAATTTAACTGAACTTAACTCAGTTAAACTGAATTAAATAATTACAACTCAAGAAAACTCAACCTAGGCCCCTAAACTTTAGGAACCACTCTACATTACTCTAGATAGACTCCCAACTCAAATTAACTAAGTCAACTAAGTCAAATTAACTTAGTTAACTACTACAATTTGTTATGAGAATTAGAATTACAATTTAATTCAAGGACAAATTAAATTAGGATTTTTCTTGATGTTATTTTTAACATTTCTTGTTGCTATTTTCAACATACATGGATGAAAGTCAAGCAGAATGTGAGGCAATCTAGATGAGAAAGATACTTGTGGGGCTGTTTGGTCAGATGATGGATCCAACTGTGATCTATTTTTGTAATCAAAGTTGCATCAATATCTCTGAGAATCTTGTATTTTATGCTCAATCCAAGTATGGATATCTGGTATCACCATTTACAAGATTGTGTGTGGAGGCAGATAATGTTGCTACAATACATTTCGATAGAGGAACAAGATGTTGACATTTTGACAAAGGATTTGTTAAGAGGGAAGTTCAAGTTCCATATGTGCAAGATAGGGGTGGTTGACAATCCCTTTCTTGCTCAGAGGGAGTGTTGAAAAATGTAGCAAGAAAGTCTCAATTTGATTTTGCCTTCGTCAAATTGAGAAAATTTGAATTTCCACATTAGTAGACAACTTGGATGCAGTTAACTTGTGTGACATGGCTCTCGTCACCCAGTTAGCTCAGTGAATTCGAGTTAGAGGAGTTGGAGTTTACTTAATCATGTGTGATTCATAATTTGTAGCAATCAAGGTCAGTTATTTCAAGTTGTTTCTAGTTAAACTAGTTCTAACTGCTGGAGGAGCTAGTGGAAGGTCAGTTGTGTAGTGAGACTTCAGTCTAACACAATGATCATCCAGTTAGCTAATCAATCAGCCAAAAATATCTGGTGCATGTAGAGAATTCGTGTTCCCTAGTTGTGGTGGAGATTCCAAGGTAGTGTAACATAATTTGTAGAGTACTCTTGAGTGTACATGTGTTGCATGTAGTCATATGAAAAACCTTGGGAATTGCGTAAGCATTTTGGAGGAAATTCCTAAATAGTAGGGGCCTAATTTTCCCAGGAATTGTGCAAGGAAATAGGGGCTCAAGCAGAGGCAAAAATTGACTAAGTATGGGTCAAAGCTTCTTAGTGAGTAGAGATATAGGTTATTCACTTGTAGGCATATTGAACTAGTAATTGTAATACATCTCTATTCATCGGATTAATGCAAGAAGGCAAAGGGATTTTTAGCAGACTAATTTCCCTTGGAAAAATACTATGTGCGTGTGTGTTATTTATCTTTTCATGTTTGTGATTAATGCTTTAAATTGTGAATTGAATTCCACATAGCAATAGAGTAGGATTGTGTGTTGTGATTTAGATTAAAATTTCATGAGTAGTTGCAATTCTACACCATAATTTTTACATTTGATGCCAAAATCATTAGTTCATCTAGAGAATATCTACCATTTTCAATAAAAGTTCGAAGGAAGGAAAATTTTTAAAAGCAATAGTTACTCTAAACAATATGAGGTAATCAATTTAGGAACTGATTAGAATCCCCATATTTATTTAGGAGTCGATTTCACTTCCTCTGAACATTCAAGGTTTATCAAACCTTACAAAGAATTAAAGGACATTTTCACTTGGACCTATGATGGTTTAAAAGTTTATGACATGAAAATAATTCATCATGTCATCCCAACTAAAAAATATCATACTTGTGCCACAAAAATTAAGGAAGATATATCGAAATCAAGAATCACAAATAAAAGAAGAAATAAACAAATTGTTAAAATATAAAATTATTTTCCCAATCAGACATTCTCAATGGGTAGCAAACGTAGTTCCAGTAATGAAGGAGGATGTGGATATCATAATTTCCATAGATTTTCGTAATCTTAAGAAATCCTCATACCAAGATAATTATCTCGTTCCTCCCACGGAATAAAGTTTACAATCAGTTGTTGTTTTTTAAATGCTCTCCCTATTAAATGGCTTCTCTAATTATATTCAAATATTGGATTCACTAACAAATTAGATTAAAAGCACATTCATAACAAATTAGGGAACATCAGGATGTTAGACTTGGCAGAATTGAGAGGTACATCCCATGTCTCCTGGGACCGACTGAGCTGTCGGGATCGAACGCCAAAGACCCAGCGCCAGTGGAATTGGCTTTGGTTGAACAGAATCACTAGACAATCTCTCTTGTTAGTTTTGTTTATATATGCAGACATCTTTTGCATTTCCTCATGCAAGCATATGTATAGGTAGATATCCGGGGTATGGACATGAATCTGAGACTTACATAGCTTGGATAGAAAAACTGAAACTCTTTCGTTACTGGATGGCATACAATGTGGATAGGTGGCCAACAAACTTGGTTTCCCACTAGGAAAGTTGAGGCCACCTAGCCAATCTATGTGGTGTAAATTTGCTTTATAAACTAATGAAAAAGGAGGATCTACCAAGCTTAACAAAAAAAACAAAGTGGGGAACATATTCCTATCAAAATATGCCTTTTGGACTGATAAATGCAACGGATACCTTTCAATGAGAAATGTACATTTATAATTTCATGCTGGATATCTTGATGAAGTCATAATGTACACGAAAAAAGAGATAATATCATGCTAAACACTTAAGGAAATTTTTTTACAAATGTCGAAAATATGGTATATCTTTAAATCCTAAAATGATAATTTTTTGGTGTAACAGAAGGAAAATTTTGGGGATTTATAGTATCAAAAGATAGGATGGTAATTGATATAGAAAGAGTTAAATCCATTTTACAAATATCACTTCCCTACCATAAGAAATCAATGCAATCATTCTTGGGGAAAATCAATTTTGTAAGGAGATTTGTACCAAGTTTTGCCAAAAATGTAAGACCAATGTAGGATATGATTAAAAAAGATCATATATTTAAATGGGATAATAGGGAGAAAGAATATTTCAAAACTATACAAGAAGGAATTGCTAATGCACCTAATTTAAATAGTCCAAATTTTGAAAAGGAATTTATTATATATACTTTTTCCTCTACTTGTCCTAAGCACGTGTTATAACTCATAAAAGTCTAGAAGACATAGAAATACCAATATCTTTCATGAGAAACTAAAGTATCGTGGCATTGAAAAAAAAAACATATGTTTTTTTTAAAGCTATCAAACATTTTTTCCTATTCTTTCAAAATCTTGTACCAAAGTTATTGTTCCTCATCCAACTATCTGTAATCTTCACGTTTAAAAATATTTTGGAGAAAAATGAGCTAATTAGATGACCACAATATGATAATATGAACTTGAAATCAAACCATCGAAAAACATAGGAAGACAACATATACGCAAACTATCAACAGAACTTGAAGGATCATAAATAATCATCGGGAAGGTTGGTATAGCGAATTTGAGGTAAGTCAGGAACAAAATATCAATATTCTTATACCAAATAACACATGGTACTATCAAATAGGATATGTTTTTCAAAATGGTACTGCTCCTGATTATTTAACACCTAAATAGAAAATATCTCTTATATTAAAATGTTGTAGGTATCAATTAATTGATGGGGTATTAATTATAAGAAATTATGACAATGTTTTGCTAAGAATTGTTGAGAAATATTATGTAGAGAAGGTCTTAACTCAATTACAAGGTTGACTAGTTGGAGGAAACTTTGGTGGAGAAACTAGTGAACAGTAAACCCCTCAAGCTATTTACTATTGGCTTAATTTTTTTAAGGATTCATATTATTATGCAATAAAATGAAAGCTTTGTCAAACGACTATAGGAAGAGAGAAAAGACCTACTCTGCCTTTACAAATTGTATAAGTAGAAGGCCCTTTTGAGCAGTGGGGTTTAGATGTAATCAATGAAATCAATCATAATTCCTCACAGATTCATAAATATATCCTTACTGCTATATATTGTTTTACTAGGTGGTCAGAATTCATTCCACCGAAGAAATTCAATGATGATTAGGTGATCTCTTTCCTTGAATAAAATATAATTTCTAGATTCGACATTCCTTTTTCTTTCATTTTTGACAATGAATCTTAATTTTCATCTTTTGAAATTAACTGAATATTGTATGGAGAAGGGTATCATTACTAAATATTTTCTAACTACTATCCGAAGGAAATGGGTTAGCAGAGTCGACCAATAAAAACCTTATTTAGATCCTTAAGAATACCATGCATGACCACCAAAGAAATTGAAATGTAGTATGAGCTAACAGAGTCACACCTAAGAAAGCCTTAAGGAATTCACCATACTTTCTTATCTATGGGAAAGAAGATATTCATCCCCTAAACATTTTTCTCCCTTGGCATGCAACCAACACAAGTTGTGAATAGAAACTCAATTAAGGACATGGAAACTAGAATTTACACTTTAATAAAATTGGAGGAAGAAAGACATAAAACCAAAGCTAAATTTCATGAAAACTAACAAATAATCAAGCATTGATTTTATTAACATTCAATTATTGACAAATATTTTTCCACTGGAGACTTTGTTTTGAAATGGGATAAAGGCCACGAGGAGAAAAGGAAACATTCAAAATTCCAACACCTCTAGCTGGGACCATTTCAGATTTCTACAAAACTTGGCCCTTGGACCATTTGATGTTGAGAATGGAATGAAAGATAACATTAATACATGAAAGTAACAGATGATTTCAATGAAATCAAATTTCTATTAGTGAAGCAAGGGCTAAAAATATCATACAAGTGCAATGGCTAGAAGGGTGATAACTATCTTCAAGAAGATATGTCTTTGCTACAGTCATTTACAAAAAGCCAATTAGAAGAGGCTAATATTAGTTATTTTTAATAATGCTAAAATCTTAAGATGCAATAACTTGAATCCTATTATGATTTTAAGGATGAGTGTGATTTTGAGTTGGAAAAAACCAAGATATACAAAAAAAGGGGAGCCTTGGTAACTCACAAGGAAGATAATTTGCAAAATGATTTAGATGGTTTTCCATGGGCATTTAAATTTTGAAAAAAAATATGGGAATACCTTAAAAACTGCATCATTTTTTTTTCCACCGTGGTGAATTGATAACTTGTTGGAGTAATTTGGGGGACACCCAAGGTCAAACCAAATGACTGGCACTATAACACCACATGTATATCACACAACCCATAACCTAGACATACCAGGAATTTATGACTTACCAAGCAACGAGACTCCATGAGAGTGGGCGATCCTACTCCTTTAGCCTTATGAAAACGGGCCAAATATCTCCCTAGAATTTGAAACTGGGTGGTTGGAATAACATCCCATTTTTCCAACCACTCAGTCATCCCATGAGGAGACAAAGGCACCAAAATTTTAATACCCAAAACTGTGGAAATTATCAATATGAGAATCTTTTTTGAAATTACCTCCAACAACAGTGACTTGGATTAATAAATGACATGACAAACACTCTAGAACCCCAATGTTATATTGAAAAACTTGATTTTTTTTTTTATTCTCATCTTAACTACTAGGAAATAAAAGAATATAATTGAATTTATTATATTGATTATATTAAATTTTACATCCCTATGAAGTTTTAAAATAAGGCTTAGATTGACAATAAATCATTAATCAGAGATGAAATACTACAAGTATTTTATCAATTATAAAATGGATGATTAAAACTAATTTTCCAATGTTACAATCCTAAAAAAGAAAATAAATATCACTAAAATGAGATTAAATTATTAAGACCTCCATAATAAAATTTGTCATTGGACTAACCTAAAAATGCAACTAGGATTAGTGAATGTGTGACTTGAATAAGGTTGAGGGTGAACACCATTTTAGCTTCATTTCTTTCGTAACTAATTACTCATTATAGATCCTTAGCTTTTGGAAGACATAATGACCTTGGTATACATTCATTTCCCTCATATTCAATTACAAATTTAACATTCTAAAAAAATCAGCTTGTGTCCTTTATCTAATTAAATGGGAAATCGAACAACAACTACATCATCATATATATTATAAAAACAATTGGATTTTTTATTAAAATATTATTATTTAATATATATCCTTTACTTTGAAAATTATATGAGTTCAATATTTCGAAAAGCTTTTGATATGGTGCATAGAAATAACATCTAGTGTAGATTATAAGAATGAAAGTGTCCATTTGAGTTGGGAGTTTTTGTGATAAGGATATATGAGAATATTATTGCTAAGTTTAGGGACAATGAAGGTTGGCCAAAAGAAAATAATTGTAATATAATTTTTATGCAAGGTTGTCCCTTGCTCATACCCTTTTTAAAATTCACAGTTAACAGGTTAAAAGCTTGATTGGAATAAGAAACTTGTGTTGCCACTATTTTGATTGGAATAGTCACCATCTTTCTTATTTACAATTACCATATTTCTTCTATGGCGAGGTCATATTCTGATCTCAAATAGAAATTAATAATTCTCAAAAAAGTATGTAGAGTAGCATTAGTATGACAATGAACATTGATAAAACAAATGTTATGATCATCAAATCTAAAAACATCAATTATGCTAATTTGGTGTATGTCAACAATATCTTAGAGGAAGTAAACTCATACAAATATCTTCAAGTGGACCTTGTTCTTAGGCTTAATTGGAATTATACCATTGAAACAAGAATTAACAAGGGTTCTAGGAAAGACTATTTTAGTATTGAGAACAACTATAAATCAACAAAGTTTGGGAAAAATTACTCTTTTTATGTTATATGGATGTGAAGTTTTGGGATATGGTACCTTTGAAGAATATTCAAGGATAAATAAGTAAATATATAAGCATTTATAATTTTTAATCTTAAAATTAAGAGAAATACACCTTGTACGATCCTCATCTTAGAAGTCATTCTTTCACACATTGAATGTATGGTCATGGCTAGGTAGTTAATGTACAAACATAAGATAACTAACATGAAATATGAGAAACTTCCTAATATTACTTTAAACTCTAGTCAAAGTGATTACATTACGCTCACTCACAAAAGACCAATAACAAGAGGTTGGTGTTAACTAGGCAATCCCTTCTATGGATAGAATTGATCCCTCTAGTCCAATGAGTGGATCTAGTAAAAACCAAAACAAATACATTCAAAATTCTCCTAGTTTAAATCAGAATGACATGAGAGAGGAAAGATGGCCTACCTCACTCCTTTGTAGTTCCTTCTCGATGTCGATGTCGATCTTGTCACTTCCAAGCTTGATCCTTGCTATCATGTTGCGAATGAATACCTCCAAGAGAGATCAAACAAAGACAACAAAGGGAAAACATTGCATATGCATTCTAATGTAAACCATATGACAAATCAAGGAGCATCATACTAAGCAAGTAGTCATTTACACACTTATGGAAAGTAAACAACATTGTATTAATAATAAACACAAGAGGGAGGCATACAACCACTTCCTTGATGTTGGAAGCCTCCTTCGGGATGGGTTTCCAAGTCGAAGCCAAGAATTCTAAAAATACCCTTTCTCCTTCACAAGTTGGCAGCAATTAGGCACAATTTAGTAGCGACATGACCAATCTAGTCTCACTAACCATTTGAGGGTATAAGGTAATGTATTTATAAGGAAGGAGAGGGAGTTAGGGATCCACAAAAGGGGGAAAAAGGTCCACATATTAAGGGGGATATCCCTAAAGGTAGGATCAAGGACTCAAAATGGGAGAAATAAACCATATCCTTATTCAACAATAACCAACTTGTTGTTCTCGAGGCTTCTAGTAAGAGAAGCTTTTGCTCCATATTTGGAGAAACTGCCTGAAGAGGATCAACGCAGATATTCGCTGCCAGTGCTAGTCCCTAGTTAGACCAAAGGGTACCAACACAAGTTTGCTTGCTAAAAGTATCGTTGGGCTTGCAAATAGGATTTTTGACAAGCTCTTCAAGAATTACTTCAAGGCATTTATTCTTCTTTTCTTCAGGGATGCTCTGATCAATGTTTTTCATGGTGAATTCATTAATAGCTTTTGCCGCTTTGTGACATTTTGGGCAAAGTTCAACAACTCAGGGTATGAGATAGGGAGTGTGACAAATTATTGTATAACGTATGCCCCTTAAAGCATGAAGTCAGAATAGGAAGTGATGGATGAAGTTCTTTACAAGTCAAGGCAAGGAATTTGGAGAACTACCATTAGAATATCTGCAAATCAAACATAAAACAACACATCCGACATCTTTGAGTAGGAATTTAACAGTACATGAATCCACGACATGGGATCAACTATTCGACTAGAAAGGATCATGTGTATGGATCCACGAAATGGGCGCATCCATCCAACTAGAAAGGATCATATGTATGGATCCATGACATGGACGCAACTATCCAACTAGAAAGGATCATATGTATGGATCTACGACATGGACATAACCATTTGACTAGAAAGGATCATGTATACAATCATGAATACTAAATAACTCTACGCAACCTGGATTTATTAGATGACATCAAGGTTCTTCATCTCTGTCTTGATATAATTAAAGTACGAATCTAACCATGTGAATGAATGTGTCAGAGTCAAACATGGTAAAAACCACTTGATTACTAGTCAATGATGTAAATTGTTAACATGTACAAGAGAAACCACCAATAGTGACAATGGCTCTCGAGGTACAACAACACAATTCACGAGTGTGAATAAGGATGTTGAACTTGAACACTCGTAGAATCATCCGATCGAAGGTCAATGATGTGAACCTATCGTCAAATGCAAAGAACCTGCCACTGAGGCATGTAAGCCCTAAGGTATTGAAAGGGAGCTTCTAGATCATCTTCTTGAATAATGAGCTGAAGTCGACAGGAAGCGATTCATTGAAGGAGGGTCATAATGTTTCCCACATCATCGACATGAAATAAAGGACTTAGTAAATTTCATGAGAGTGATTCAGGATTGTAGCAGAGAAGGTATGGGGTATAATATGTTTAAATTTGCAGATGAAACATCTCTTGAACATATTGGCGACACGACTATGGAGTTTGGCAACATTTGACTCAAAATGGGATCAATGGTCATGATGACGATAAGTAACAATCAAATGAGAGGCAAATGGATTTCCCAAACCTAGGAAATCAAGTGACTAAGTGAGGATATCCTAAACCCAACACGAAATGTAGATGAGTGTCATGTTCAAGAGTGACATGCTTCCTTTCATACAAAGTACAGGACACGTTTACTTCCATTTTTCCCGGCTATTTCTAACGCGTACCTATTTATTTTTAATCACAAGCTTGAAGAGGATACCATATGCTTTTTGTATAAGTTCATCCTTCAGATGAATACATCCTAGTAAGTTTAACGAGCCCTAGGAAGGAGTAGCTTGGTTTCGTCATAGTGACAAGTCCTGCGTCATTTAAGTTTTATGAGTCTGACGGAGGGGTAACTCGGCATCTTTTTCATGTTTAGAGAGTTTGAAAAAATGGCGTAAAAGAAAACTCATAAGGTCCCTTTTTGTAGATAGTCTCTCAAATTCTAAAAGGTATAAAACAATCGAAAAGGTATAAAAAAATATTCAAGAGAACCTCTTAGCCATGTTCGACTAAGGTATTCCTTTTTTGTAGCTAGTCTATCTTAGTCCAGAAAATGGTTAAACTTATATTGAGTAGACATATTTTCATTTACTTTTACGAGTTCAAAAAGACAAGTGCTTGACAATATTTTCATATTTTTGGAGTCTGAAAAGAGATGAAAGAGGACTCCACCTAGAGGAATGAGTGGTATAAAAGGATAGCAACTGATTTTGGTCATGATGGAACTACTCAAAATATGTAAAGGTTAAGGGGCTGGCTAATAAGACCACTCATCGCAGATTTTCCCCAGTAAAGGGTAAAACAACCAAGTGAAAGTGTATGATTAGACAAAGATATGGTGATGATGGAATTAAAAAAAAACGAGGCTCATCTAGCAAAAACAAGCGATAAAACAACGATCACAAGAGTTAAAATGGGAATGGTTTCATTTTTACACGAGATTTAAACATGGGAAACTATGCTTGAGTATACTTGAAGGTAGTTTCATTTTTTCACAAGCTTGAAACATGAGAAAAAATTATGCTTGGATTTGATTTCATTTTTACACAAGCTTGAAACAGGGACAAACTATGCTTGAGATTGGTTTCATTTTTACACAAGCTTGAAAAAAAGAAAAACTATGCTTGAGATAAGATTGCATGCCCCCAGCATAAAAGACTCAATTAGAGGTACATGCCCCCCAAGCTTCATTTCATTCACGTAAGTAGACTACTGGTTACTAACAGGTAGATGGAATGACGGTTCACATATGAGATCAAGTGAAAGACTCGACAGGAAATTTACGAGATCTAATCAAAGATGTGAATTGGAAGGGGATTTGTTTCATTTTTTAACGAGTTTGACATAAGAAAAGAACCATGATCATGATACCTTGTTTCATTTTTTAACGAGCTTGACACAAGTAAAGGAACTCTGCTCCAAAACAACTTTGGTTCATTGTTTAGGGAGCTTGGCACACGACAAGGAACTCTTATCTAGGAACCTTGATTCATTTTTTAAGGAGCTTGACATAAGAAAATGAAATATGCTCCAAGTTTCTTGATTCATTTTTTAAGGAACTTGACATAAGAAAATGAATTGTGCTCCAAGGGACCTATTTCATTTTTTAATGAGGTTGACATAATAAAAGAACTATCCTCATGGTACCTTGATTACGGCCTATAAGATTTCATATCTTCCAAGAGGTTCTCATCAGATGGGAGAAAAATGTTCTGGAAGGGATACATCTCAAGTGATCTAATGGAAAGATCATGTCCCAATGTCGCTCGTACATGACACACTATTTCACTAACTAGATCATCAGTAGACACAGGCACAAAATAAGTGGCCACATAATTAACCTATGGCAGGCATGATGCCACATGCATACAAGGACCATTTAAGGAAGATGGTTGATCAGGAGTCAAATTAGGACCAACGAATGAAGGTTGATCAATGGCCACAATTCTTCCTTCATGCAGGAAACATATGACATGAAAGAGAGAAGAGACAAGAGATCCCATGAAATAAACATAGTCATGGCCGAGGATTAAATTAAAATTTAAAGGGCCTTGGACAACCATCATGTTGAGATAGACAATTTTTCCTCCCAAAGTAATAGGAAATTCTGAAGGATCCATAAGGGTTGGTTGGTTCCTCTGTTAAAAGCTAACAGATTCTAGGTAATGGGCACAAGATGCGGAGAACCTAAATCTTTCCAAGTAGTTGAGGACAAAATACTAATAGATGCGCCTTCATCTATGATTGTTCCAGGTACGAGTATACTATAAGCTTGTACAGTGATCTAAAAGGGCACATAGGAAGGAAGACGATATCCTGCTAATCGACTCCAA
Source organism: Pinus taeda (assembly GCA_000404065.3). NCBI lineage: Eukaryota > Viridiplantae > Streptophyta > Pinopsida > Pinales > Pinaceae > Pinus > Pinus taeda. Next base: position 215,856 of record APFE030200830.1, on the reverse strand, counting down.
TCAGAGAAAGTGACTAAACTACTTGGAGATGGTACCATTGGAATGGGAGGACTTCCCTCTTGTGTTATGGGAACAGGAGGATCCCCCCCCTATACTGTGGGAATAGGAGGATCACACCCCTGTACAGTGGGGACAAGAGGATTTCCCCCTAATTCTTTGGAATCTGAAGAAACCAGAAGAACTTGAGCGATACAAACTTCACTCTCTACATGGTAGATACGACCAAATGAAAGCAGAATCAGGTCAACCATTTTTTCAACCAAGGGTTGGTTGGAAACAGACTCACGGGATTCACTTTAAGAGAGAATGGGATTAACCATAGATGAGTTTTGATCAGTCACTTGATCAACTAGTGGAGGATCAAGGGAAAGATTTTGTTAACCAGTCAAAAGACGAGGTTGAGAAGCTGTAAGGTGATCCAACACGTTAGACACTTCATCCATAAGGGAAAATGTGAATGGGATGATGCCCTTCACATAACTTACAAGGAAATTTTACTTTTCCCTTTTTCCCATGGGCTTTACTGTCACTAGTTGAAGGTTTATAACCAACATGATCTCTAGAGGCTTACGACAAAGGTCGATGTGAACCTGTGGACCACACTTCTAATATCTTAGGAATACCAAGACATTCTTGAAGAAGGTGATCACCCTTACAAATCTTGTAAGGGAATTTCACTTTACGTGGTTTATTGGAATAATTTTCAACATCAGTTGCATCTGTAGCAATGGCCACTTGGTTGGCCCTTTGTTTATTTTTCTTATTCTTAATCTTCATTTTCTTCTTCTTCTTATCCACCTCGTTACTAGCTTGTAGGTTTTCACCAGACGAAGAGGAAGAAGAATAAACATGTGAAGAATTCAAAGAGTGAACTTTGGGCTCAACCAAAGGTTGACACTATTCGGGTGGAGGAGAGACCGGTTGAGGAGAATTTTGGACATTCGGAACCATAGGGGTCGAAAATAACCAAACTAGAAAACTAATGGTAAACCTAGGAAGGGACAACGTTGCCATATAAAGAGCACCAACATTTCCAAAAGAAGGAAAAGGACCAAGATTCCTATTAGAGGGGTTTCCCTAGTTGGTGAACTCGGGAACTGTTATCATTAGTCTCAGCCTAAGATCTACTAAGGAGTATTTCCACAGGAAGGATGTTTTTCTGCAGTTAATTAATTGATTTTAGAACTTAACAAAAATAAATCAAAAAGGGGTAGTTATGCATAAAGGTTTACCAAGCAACCGTGAAGTACAACATACACCCTTGCGAACCAAGGACTTAATGTACAACAGCCAATCTCCCTGAATGTTATGTTCAATGTATCACGATATACAAGGCGAAAGACTCGGTTACCTATGGATGCATAACAACTTATTATGGACTCCAAAAATATACACGACGGTATGTGGGAGTGCAGTCTATAGTAGTGTTGTCTAATGCGTAACAGTTAGATGAGAGTGTTCCCATATACTTACCATCCCTGGAGCACCTCTGACATACCCGAAAGTACTGGAGAATGGTCCTATACACTTCTATATGTGGAACGAGATTTCACCCCCAGGATACAACGTTGGAAAATAACGACATCTCCTACGTTTAACAACGCTGAAACACGTCTCTAGCCTAGACCTTTAAATGTTTTTGTTAAGGTTCCAAATGCTCCTTAGGTTAAATGAGGTAAATTTTAATGTTGATCTTGGATTAAGTTTCAGTTTTAAGTCTCAAAGATCGATATCACCTGAACACACCTATGATGCAACTAATATGAGAAAAAATGATTATTTCCATTTTGATGAAAGCTATCTAATATAGGGGAAAAAATGCAAACATTGATGCAACAATCAAGTATGCAACAAAAAAAGCTTCCTAACTAAAATTTTCGCTCTGACTATTCTAATGTACCTACCAAAAGTAAAAAAAAAAAAAAAATCACTTTTCTTCTCAATGGATAAAAAATGAACTTTTTAGCTTTCAAAAATAAGCAACACAATCTATGCTCAATGGTAATCCCAAAAATGAATTTTCAATGAAATGTAATCTAATGCAATTCGAAAAGTAATCTTTGAGATGAAAGCTAAGAAAATGCAAATGTGATTTATTTTATGGTTTTCAAAAGAAATAATAATGATTTAATCAATAAGAAATCAGTATTCCTTCCACTCATAGAAGCAACAAATGTTAAATTCAATTGACACAATAATTAAAGACTCAACAAACATTCTCTTTTACTACTTCAAACAATGGGATGGGTTTTGCAAACCAATAAGAAATCAACAAAATAAATGGAAAATTCTATACACACAGAGTAGGAGAACACTTTAGATATCAAGACACACTAGACCTTTTTGATAAAAACCCTAAAAGATTCTCATTTTTTGGATCAGCACTACTTTTATGGTAAAAATTTGCGCTGATAAGGTGATCGACGCTACTTTTATGGTCAAAATTTGCGCTATCAGCACTAGTTTTATGGTCAAAACCCATGCCAACAGGCTTACAAGGTCTTTAGCGTGACTGTAATGAGAAAAATCAGCATGATTGTTTTTGGAAAAAAGCGCGTCGAGAGAGAAAGACTTAGGAAAATGAGGAGAAATCCATAGAGAGATCTAGACTTGACACTCTAAAGAATGTACTACTCAGAATGCAGACCCAAAATGACCTTAAATTATATATCACAAGGAATTTTGTCAAACTAATAAAAAAGGCCAAATTCAAAACAAGGGTGGAAAGGGCTATAGGCTCCCTAGTGGGGTCGCCAATTTGTTAACTAGGCAATCCCATCTACAGATAGAAATGATCCCTCTAGTCCAATGAGTGGATCTAGTAACAACCGAAAAAAAATACATGCAAAAGTCTCCTAGTTTAAATCATAATGACATGAGAAAGGAAAGATAGCCTACCTCACTCCTATGCAATTTCTTTTCAATGTTGATATCGATCTCCTCACTTCCAAGCTTGATCCTTGCTTTCCTGTTGCAAATGAATACCTGCAAGAGAGATCAAGCAAAGACAACAATGGAAAAACATAGCAAATGCATTCTAATGAAACCATATGACAGATCAAGGAGCACCATACTAAGCAAGTAGTCATTTACACACTTATGGAAAGTAAACATGCATTATATTAATAATAAACACAAGAGGGAAGCATACAACCACTTCCTTGATGTTGGAAGCCTCCTTCGGGATGGGTTTCCATGTCCCAGCCAAGACTTATCAAGCTCTCCTTTCTCCTTCACAAATTGGTAGCAACTAGGCACAATTTAGCAACAACATGACCAATCTAGTCTGACTAACCATGTGACAGTATAAGGGAATGTATTTATAGGGAAGGAGAGGGATTTAGGGATCCACAAAAGGGGGAAGAAGGTCCACATCTTAAGGGGAAGATCCCTAAGGGTAGGATCAAGGACTCAAAATGGGAAAACTTGACCATATCCTTATTAAACAATAACCAACTCATCGTTCTCAAGGCTTCTAGTAAGAGAAGCTTCTGCTCCATTTTTGGAGAAACTACCTGAAGAGGATCGACACGAATTTCCTATCCAAAGTTGCGCTACCAACACTAGTCACTAGTTATACCAAAGAGTACCAACACGAGTTTACCTGCTAAAAGTAGTGTTGGGCTTACAAATTGGATTTTTTGACAAGCTCTTCCAGAATTACTTCAAGGCATTTCTTCTTCTTTGCTTCAAGGATGCTCTAATCAATGTTTATCTTGGTGAATTCATTGACATATTTTGTTGCTTTGCGACATTTTGGGAAAAGTTCAACGACTCAGGGTATGAGACAAGGAATGTGACAAATTACTCTATAACAGTTGAAACTAAATTTTATAATAATGCTCAAACCATAATAGGGGAAAACCTTAAGAGGCAAGAACTTGAACATACTATAATGTTTAGAATGAATGTGTTGTTGAGTTGAACAAAACCAATCTATACAAGTAAAAGGGAAAACCTTATCAGGACCATAACTTTTCGTATTTTGCTCTATTTTAGATTTTTTTAGCTCCTTAAAGAGATAATTTTGAAATTTATTTGAATGTTATTCCTTAGCCATTTGATTTTTTAAAAAACACATAAGAAAACCTTGAAAATGTACAAAAAGTCTAATACCCAAAAATGTGGGAATTGTATAGAAATCATTTTTTAGATGACCTTAAATAATCTCTTGGATTAAGAAATAACCTAGAAAAACAATCTAAAAAACTAGAAATATATGGAAATACTTGAAATTATTTAGATGTACTTATATTCTAAAGATTATCTAATCTATTAACACATAAAATAATATGATAAAAATATATTATATTGATAATATTAAATTTTATATTTCATATGGAATTATAAAATAAGATTTAGCATAACAATAAAATCATTAATAAAAAAATGAACTATTACAAGTATGTGTTGAATTATAATTTGGATGATGACCAAAACTAATTTTCTAATATTATGACATTAAATATCTAATGTTATCAGCGTACAACTCAAAATGAATATTAGTAAAAATGAGTATGAATACTTATAAAACATAGTTGCAACTTATTTCATCGCATAACTTAATTACTCATAAAGAGTCTTAACTTAGGGAAGACACAATTACCTTCATATACTTTAATAATATTTAATTTGTTTCCCTTTGTTTCATCAAAAGGGGGACCTTAATTACTCTTTTAAGATTCCTTAACTTAGGAAATACACAATTAAAAATTAATTATTCTTTTAAGATTCCTTAACTTTGGAAAGACACACTTACCTTCCTATACTTTAAGAAAATTTAATTTGTTTCCCTTGATTTGATCAAGGGGAAATGAACAATAAGGCATCATATATACTATAAAAGATATTTGAATTTTTAATTTATTATAAAAGATATTTTGAAAATCATATTAATTTATTTTTTAAAAAGATTATGCTAGAATGTTTAGAAATAAAATCTTGTATAAATTAGAAAAGTGAAGGTGTTTTTTTAGCAATTGTAAATTGCAGTGCAACGATTATTTGAGAAAAGTATTGCTAATTTTAGGAGGAATAAGTGTTTGGTAAAAGGAAATGTGTTATAATATAAGGATTAAGTTAGTTTGTTTTTTGGTTTTTTTTCGACCTTTCTATTTCACAAATTAGATATTTATGGGGAAGAAGCTAGTTTTGTTGACATTACATTAATTTAGAAAAAACTTGTTTCAAATATTTCATAAAGTATTTAGTTAAAACTAGGACCATTGAAATATTATTACCTCTGATTTATGACCCTGGAATGATAAGGAGCTAGTTGTGTTCAGATCCTGACGATGATGCATTTTTGGAATAAATAGAGTGTCTAGAAATCGGCACTGGGCTATCGATCATTGGAGAAGTATTATGCATGAAATAGTAACGGCAATATTCACTGGGGAAGAAGCAGAGGAAGCATCTGCCTAAAAATCAATTGCGAAATTATCTATAGGGATGCGTCTGTGGGATTCTGACTTAGAAGGAACTAGGCGCTCTGTGTCACCGCTAAAATCCGTATTGATCTTGCGCTATGTTTTTGATAGAGGAAATTTTATATATATCATAATATAATATAAGGATAATAAAGGGCCATATACTCTACTAATTATATCTTTAAATAATATATTATTGGATATATAGTATCTATGGGTATCTTATATATTAATCTTAGGGGATAATATGATATACCTAATAATATTAGTTAATTATATTATGTCCTATTCCGTATACAATATA